>JBBPPX010000146.1:0-64384 GCA_038092235.1 Leccinum boreale
GTCCTGAAGAGGCAAACGCGGTCCATACATGGCCCAGCGACTATTCCTGTGGCTGGCCCGGGGGATGTGTGCCCTCGTCGGTAGTGCGGGAGGAGAGTGGCAGGAAAAGGGCGAAATGACTTGTACTTCCTGGGCAAGATCGAGGGGGATTTCTAGTGACATACGTCCCTTCCGAACGTCAGGAGCGCTGGCTACTGGGGGGATAGGCATGGGAAGTGGAGTCAAGGGATAGGTCGGTCCCTTGTTCGACACGTCGTTGTCTATTCCAGTGTTAGAGCACGTACAGTCTAACGAGCCGAGTCTCTCATTGTGAGGACCTTGCGGAAGTCTGAGACGTGGGATGTTTGGTTCCTCCTCGGTGTCGTCACTGTGCTCGCAATGGGTGTCGTCGGAGAGGTCCCGAGGACGGCAGTCCAGGAATGGATCGAGGAAGTATGCCTCTCTCCGCAACGCAAGAGGGGGGAACATGGGCGAGGACTTGACAACCTGCACTTCTTTATGGAGATCGGGCGTATTCGGTGAAGCCGTGCGGTCATCGAGAACGTTGGGAGCGTTGATAACGGAGATCGCAGACATCGGAGGCGGAGTCAAGGGATAGATCGATCCCTCGTCGGACACATCGCTGTCCGGTGCACCATTGGAAGAGTAGCTTGACTGGAGTGAGTTTCGCCTAGAATTGCACGAAATAACACCTCCTTCCTCGTCGTCGTCACTGTACTCCGAGTCACTATCCTCGGAGATGTCTCGAGCACTGATATCCAGGCTGGGATCGCGAAGTTCGGAAAGGATCCTCCGCATTAGATCGGGGCCTTCGTGAGGTACTCCAAGGGCGTCTGTATCACACATACCGAGTTGCATATCGCTGCAGTCATCGTGAACGACGTCGTGTTTCGAAGCCATGGCGTCAGCTTCCGCAGACTTGGACCAGTAAAGATACTCTGCATGGATCTGCGACACCAAGTCCTCGAGATCTTCAGGTCGTTCCAGGGTGTTGATGTCTGTTGAACTGTCCTGAAGATCATCGTAGCCTTCGTAGAAGCCAGCATCGTGGTCCAAAGTCCTCGAACCGTTGTCTCCAGGGTGCCAGGAAAGGATGCTCTGTGCTACGCTCGGACCCTTCTGATGCGTAGCCTCCCGAGTATTTGTAGAGACTGAACGGAATCCGCAGTGCATGTCGTTCTGGCTATCGTGGTCAGAGATATCCCAATCACAGATCGTCGACTCCCGCTTCGCAGACCGCAGGCACTCGGTATAGATCTCCGACATTAAGTCCTCCAGCTCGTCAGGCCCTTCAAGAGACTCGCAACTGCCCGAACCGCTCTGGAAGCTGTCGCAGCGGCCATAAGAGCTGATATCGTCGTCCGAATCCCTCTGATCGATGTCCACCTGTCGCTTGGAAAAGGAGCTTTGCGTGTTGTGCCCACTGGCATCGTAACGAGAAGCTATCGGGCCATCGTTCTTGGTGCCACGTAGCCGCAAAGGTTTGCAAGACTCGACCAGTTCTGCATCGCTCCTATCGTATTGCGTGTCATGGCTGACATCGGAAGCGTTGGTATCGTCCTCCAAAGTGTCGCCTACAGCCTTCCAACATTCGTCGTAGAGCTTCCACATCGAATCCATACTCGAGTCTTCAAGAGTGTCCACGTCGCTTGAAGTGACTGCAGAGTTGTCGCAGTTATCGAAAGACGCAATGGAGGGCATCGATTCCGTCGGGGTGTTGTCCATGGCCTGTTCGGAAAGGATGTCCCGCCTTGGTTTCGTGTCATGGGGACGCGCCGCTGCAAGGGTACAGGTCTCGACACTGTTGTCGGAGGTCGTCGAATCCTCCAACGTCTCCAGGCTTTGCGGGGGAGTACAAGACAAGACATGTTCCGTTTCCAACAACTCCAAGATATCGGCCAATCCGGTTTGGAAAGAAATGGTGGGTACCATTCCTTCAGACTCTTCCGCAAGGGCGCCCTTCAAACTGTCTGCCAAGTGTCCCATGTCAGCCATGCCATGTCGTCGACTGCTCGGGCGCGCCGTGAGCGGGGCTGTCACAATCCCGTCGTAAGCCAAAGATCCGAAGTCCAACTCGGAACCTAGATCGGAGCTTTCAGAGAGATCATCTTCGTCTTGACCCGGAACGTATAGGAACCCTCCCGGACGAGCTGTGGTACCGATGATCTTGCTGTCGAAGCTAAAGTTGGTCGGCGAGCTTGTGTCGTATGGTGGAACTTGTTCGACTCTAGCCTTGGTATCGTTCGACCTCTCACGCGAAGGGGTAGTGCTGCCTTTCCCGTGCCTGTTCTCGCCGTCCTCATCCACGTCCAAGAATGAGTTTGAGCCAAACGGCTTTGGATCAGCCGTCGGAACTTCAATCGCTTCCTCTTCCACAAAGATTGCAGGAGCGAAAGCAGTGGCAGGATGGCATTCCACAAGCTGAGGACAATCATCAGAAAGCGCCCTATGGGGTGTTCAATCTGCTCACATTCCAGAGAGTGGGGTGGAAGTACTTGGCATACACCATGTTGATGTGCTGTCGATGTTCGCGTCAGCCTCACCAGAACTCGAAGCATATGAAACATCGAACGCACATCTGGAGCGTTCTCGAGATAGACTGGCCAGTCGGTTGTAGAAGCAGTGGACGCCGCGGTGGAACCCATATTACGGACCGAAGACAACAAACCAGTCAAGGACGCCCAGGTGTTGCTCTTCTGGGCAGCGTTGGCTGCGCCTCGCGCGTGGCAGAAGTACCCTGCCACGGAAACAACGGCGACGACCGCGAACAAGAAGCCGCCCGTCCCAAGTATGTACTGGGGCGCCGTCGAACCAGACTGTCCGGGCGAAGCTGGAACGATAGTAGTCAAAGGAGCGGAGGTAAAGAGCGTGGACGCAGTAGCGAGAGAGGGGATAGGAGACATGATTGTTCAACAACGAGCGAAATGAAGGGTGAGGCGAAGGGGTGGATGGGGATTTAAATGGTGCTATCATGTCAGGTTGGCTGACATGGAGGTGGCTGACCTTGTCAGCCTCATGGAGCAGGATATTTGTGTGGCTACCAGGACGTCACGATGAAATATAAGTGACATCATATCTTCATGGGGAAGACGATGTGAAAGATGACGATAAGTGGACAGCGCCGAAGGTTTACAGAGGCAGCACTTACCTCGATATGACTATGAGTCCAGAAGATCTATGGCGTAACGACACATGCTTGTCTTAGTCCCCCGATTCGTTGAAGTCGATATGTCTCCTGTATGGAAGGTAAGAGGGAGACAGAAGTGATGGGGATAACACAGGGCGGAGACATCCTTCAACACTGAGTCCTTTCCTTGATATAAGAGAATGCATCATGCGCACCAAATCCAATCACCTTTTTCACCACCATATGGGCATTCATAGCTTCGTCATCGTCTGAAGAACTAGGATGGTGCGGTGGCGACGACTTCGAGTCCGTCGCGGCTTCATATGGACCAGGGCTAGTTGTACTCCGCCGTCAGCTTCCCTCTGCTCACCGACATTCAATGGTGTATAAAGTCATCTCGCCGGTCCAGTACTTGGCGTAAGAAGGGATCACAAGAACTCGCGGGGTGTGCAAAACCTGCGCCGGCACAGTACGCTTTGTGTAGACTCTGTAGAGGTCAGGTCAACGCTCTCACGTGATTACCTTCGTACTTGCTGTCGTTTGCCATCTCCTCGTCCGACTCTCGATTGCGAGAAACTCGTATTGCACGCCAGATAGTAAGCACAGGGACAAGAAGGGGTGACAGAATTGGTGCGTTCTCGAGCCTGCATCTCTCGTCAGGCAGCTAATTTAACTTACCTGGACTACGACCTTAGGTGAACTATAACCAAACAGAATGAATTAGGGACGCAGTAAATCCTGCAGGAGAGCTGCGAATTTGGGGGATGGCGGCAATGGCGAGTGAGGAGAAGAGCTATGAGTACCCTTCCGGTGTCCACCAGCTCCTTCGTTCCCATGCACCCCACGCGGCACGCCTCCCCCCGGACCTTTGAGAAGATCTTCTCCCGAATCACCCGCCCCTCGGTACACGAAACAATGCTTGCGCTGGTCAGTCTTCATCTGCATCAACCTGGTAGGTTCAACGTGACTTTCCTTGGTTCATTCTAATCGGGATTTGTTTTGTATAGAATCGGTTATGGCAGCTGATGTGTCTAGTGCCCCGTTCACAGATCCATATGCGTAAGGATTCATCAAATCTGTACATTATTTTTCCCGTGAGCGCTTCTGTGTGGCATTCGTGTCTAAATGCTAACATGCAGCAGGTAGAATTAACAATTTATGGACCCTCCTTCGATTATGATCGACTCCGTACGCTGCTTTTGGTTTGATCAGCTTCTTCCAGAGTCCAATTAGGCTGCGAGAATCACGGTCACCCTCTGGATGAAGCGACTACCCATTTAGTTGGCTCTGTCGCGACCGACTTGTCGACAATAATTTTCTTTGACGTCGAGACCACCGTGGACCGTGGTAGTAGCACGAGTTCAACACGCCCATTTGGGAGCTTCCACCTGAGAGTCTCTGAGAGACTATTTCCCCTATTTGCCATAGGATAAATCCTTGGTTGTGAAGCCTCTGGATTTGAACATCAACGCTCCAGGGAACAACGAAAACAGAGATGCGTCATTGCCACTAACTGGAAACACAAGAACTCACCTTTCAGCAGGTGGTTATATCCCAGCTCTCGCGGCAGGTTTTGGTCATTCGTTTTTGATGTGATCCTCAATCAGCTCGTCCTTCATACGAATGCTAGAAGAGAGATGCTTCCTTCTCTTTATGACTCGATACGCTGAGCACGGGCACTCTCTATCTGACACCGGATGCAATCCTCGCCCTATAGTTCAACCTTGCTTGGTCCTTGGTAAAGGTCGCATTTTGATGCCACCGGCAAAGAAGGAACGACGAGTTTCGAGAGAGCCTGAGGGGCAGGAGAGCAGAATATTGGAGATATCAAAGTTGGAAGTTGACGCCGAGCGTCAGCGCATGCAAGGATCGTCTCGTCTTCCCATCTTTATCCGCGGTAAATCACCTCCTATTGGACTGTCGTCATCGTCGAAATGTGTGGGGAGAAAAGTAGACAAAAAGACAACGCTGACTTGCTCGCGTGGACGCGTTTCCCGTCCAGTGTTTTCGCTCGACAAACGAGATTGTGGGGACGAGGATCTATCGCGAGTGCGTCAGGTTTTTTTTGTGCCTGTTCTAACTCAAGCGGCCCTCTCCCATAACGAACCATGTTCTTGGGCACAGAGACCAGAAACCATCATGCGATGACGTCTCTTGCTTGGACTGGAGACCTACCCGATATACATACACACCATTGATCCCCGACCAAGTTTGATCGCCTTGATTCCCCTCTTGCTGCCAAGTACGTACTCAGACTTTGACAAGAAAGATATCCCCCGAGCTCGGAGTCATGTTAACGGATCAGTTCTGTAAGCTATTGTCGAGGACAGATCAGGCCACTAAGAGAGAGTACCTACCCACTCCTCGTTTGGCAGGCCAAAGAACTGAACCAGCTTGTTTCAACGCCTTGGGATCTGAGTCTTAGGCTGAAGAAGATTTGAATATCAGATGGGCCGGACTGGTCGAGACTTGCGTCAAGGGTTGCATTAGCGTTCCGTGGCCGTTTGAGATCTACCAGCGGGAGAAAAAAAAAACTGTACCATGCCTTTTTCGTCTGAATCGGCTCCAGTACAAGGTCTGAGTTATGGTGGCGCATCCCAGCTCGACGCCCGATCACGACATAAAAAGTAGGAAAAGAGGTACATACCATTCTGATTCGTACTACGGTCCCGGTCAACACCACTTGTTCCCTGCCTGAGGCGTAACAGCAGATTTGCATAATAATTCGCCGTGCGGCCAGAAGGACAAAAAAACACTGATCATGTGTTTTCTATCAGGTCCAGTCCAGGTCCTAGACTCACTTTAAAACGCCTAGGTCGGATGTCTGATAAGTCTCGATCGAGTTTGACACAGATATCCCCGGAATTCTCCGCAGCAGCCCCGCCGATTTCACGTGTTCCGCCTATCATCCCGAGGCGCAGTCGACCCCACATCCTCATATAATCATACATGCAAGGCATGCGCCATCGGCCACCACGAGTGGAGATAATTTATCGAAACCGACACACAAAAGTCTATGAGAGAAACCATAAAGCTGACATTACAACAATCGTCACGCATATCAAAAAGCGATCACCGACGCTCAGAGGGCACAAACAAAAGCGGGAAAAGTTAAAAAAGGAAACGTCGATGAAAAGAACCGAGGGCGCAATATCACAAAAATGCAAGCCATTGATTCGCTCCCCTTCACTCAGTGGTGGCAGTGTTGACCTTATCGCGCAGCCCTTCGAAGGTCACCGTGTCCGTGGGCACGATGGAGCGGCATGACCCAGCAATGTTCCCCAACACAGGTTTCAACACCGTGGTATGCACGACTTGTGCACCCTATGTCCGCGAAAAAAAAACAGTCAAATCAAACTCATAATCATATGCAAGGATCCGTGCTCACCCGAGTGTTTGGTAGCTGCAGCCACAACACAAAGATAGTCTTCACCGCATAGTACCATGGCAAATAGTACAGGATGAGACCCAGCGCGACGCTCTCCGCAAAGTTGAAGAAGCCAAAGATAACCCAGTAGGTCAACCACTGGATGTTGTCTTGCGGTGCAGGGCTCTCGAGGGCCTTGAGTGAGAGGTACGCCGGGACAACCCAGCCGATGAGATTGGAGATGGGTGCCGCGAGGGGGTTGATAAAGTGGAAGAGCGCGAGAACGAGGAGCGTGCCAATGGCCAAAACGGTCTTGGGCACCTGCGTGGTTTGCTCAAAGGTGTGCAGCACAGGGTACTTTGACAGCTGTTTGCACGCAACGATGGTCAGAGTCTGATACATGGGATAGGCAAGAAGCGCTGCGGACCTCCTTGTCGAGCTGGCTAAGGTGGAAATTGACCTTGTTCTGAGCCTGGATGAAGACAGGATGCTGCTGGATCTTTTGCGCTGCGGACATCTTGGAGTAGAGTGAGGAGAATAACGGAGAAGAGAGTGCATTGAGAAAGTACCTTTGAACTGAATATATAATAAATTTGACCAGACCAGTGTGCGGTTGAGAGAGGGCGACGGTCGCTCTAATATGGCTTGATGACGAGTGTTTGGCTACCAAAATTATACGTCAGCATGGGCGTGGCTCCAACGCGCATTCACTCTGATCCCTTTCGCCATGGACAATTACGATGCTATCCAGGTACGTTCCTCCTCCCCAAACCCACGTCCGCCCGTCTCCCTCACGCCTCGCCCTTCAAAAAGACCCTGCACAAGTCGCTCGCTCCGTTCTCCCCGTACATACCCGCCTCGCTCCTCCCACACATCGCACTCGTTCTCCTCGTCTCCACCTTTGTACTCACATTCTACTGCTCCACGTCCGTGCCATCCGTATTCACTCTTTTCGCGGAACTTATGGACTTCATACACAGCCTTTCAAAAGACCGTATCCCTTTTCGGGAAGGCGCAGTCGCGTCACTCGCAAGCATCCTTGGCGGTTTCGGTGTGGTTGCCCTTTTCTGTAGCGTAGGGGTAAACGTGTAAAGCACAAGGCCTCCGGGAAGCATCCCATCCACACACGCCACTTTCTTTCCCTTCAGTTGTTGATCCGCCACCCGTGCTTGCAAGAGACGCACTGAAAGACGACGTATCAGAAACGAGATAACCCTGGGCAAGCAGCGAAAACTTACGGTGTAGAGGATCGTGGATCCCTCGTCTGCGCTACGCATCTGTGTGATATATGAGATGAGTGATGACCTAGGCCACGGGGAGCGCGCGTGTGCGTGTTATCAGGGCAACCCACCTGTTTCTCCTCGTAGAATGCTTCTGGGTGTCCACATGCTGGGCATTTTTCGGTCACCTGAGTGGTCGGTTTGAACGAGAAGCCTCGATCGGGTCGAGACGTGTATGACGGCATACCTTGGGCAGGACTTTGCCCTGATGGACCTTCGTCTGCGTCTTGCGCTTCTGTCTCAGGGCAGATGGGAACGCGTCCGGATGTGAGCGAGTGACGATCTCCGTGTTCTCGTACGCTAGGACAAGGAAACGTCACCAGGGCAGTGTGAGGGTCGTCGACGGAGAGACGTACAAGAAGCAGGTTCCTCGTGATGACACAGTTCGCAGGTGACAATCTGTTCATCTCCCTTTGGCAAGGCGAGGAGGGTACCGCAGTTGGGACAAAAGAGCAAGGACCCTGCACACCACCACCATCAGTGCCCCCCACGTCCGATCAGTCACGAAATCAATGGACGTCGAGCGGGATGGTCAGACTTGCCAATCTTTTGTGCAAGGACTGACATGCGTGGCACTTCACGCTAGTAGCGGCTAGCTGGATCGAGTTTCAAAAATTTCACTGGCACCCACAGAGTCCGTTGTCGAGTTATAACATAGTTTTTGTTTTCAAAGGGCGTATGGTCACGTGCGTTGATGTCGATCACGCTTCTTCCGCTTTTGGAACAACACCATGGACCCACAGAGAGACCAAGTGACACAACAGTGCGAAAATTGACCGCTAGAATCTGCCGAGGGCGCCCACAGAACGTACAAACTAGGCGCTCTATTATGTAGAGACTGTATAAATACGACTCGCTTCCCGTCCGACTTCGCTGTCTGGCACCACCCACTCTCAAGTGATAACGATCTTTTCTGTCTCCCCCTTTCTTTCTTTCATTCTACTCTTGTTTCCTCGCCGATCTCTCTGTATACTAAGCCTTTAAAGAAAAGAAAGACGTCTTACGCATTACGTACCGTCCTGTACCACTTGTCATTTTCCTCATCTCCCCTTCCCGCATGTCCACTACCATCGCCATGTCCAACCCGTCCTTCTCCACCATCCCTATCTTCACCCAGCTCGTCCGCATACTCCGCCACGCCAACGCGCGGTACGACCAAATCGCGCTGCAGCACCGCCATACCCAACGTCCGACGCACCACGCCAAACGGCATGCATACCGAGCCGGTCTCTGGATCGACACATTCAAGGCGCGCGCTGACGCATGCCAATCGGTGCGGGCGGTCGACCACGATCGTCATCAGAACCATGGTCGCGATGATCTCGACTCGATTCGAGTGCCGGTGGTCCCGGTCCGGCTTCCCACCGCCTGCATCCCGGAGTGGGTTGGTGGCAGGACACTACTATCGCCGCTCGGTCTTGGGCTTCGCTTAAACTGGGATGTCGACAATGCGGACAAGAAGGCGAAAGCAGTCGCAGTCACACCAGTGCCTGGTGCACCCCGGTTACGGCCGCGGCAGCTGCCCAAGCTCGAGGACGAGTATGAAGCGGTGGAGGCGAAGACCTCGGCATCCGCGGTGGCACTTTCCTCGTACTACACGGAAACTGATTCCGCTTGCCGAGATGTGATGAACGCAGTGGCGGCGACAAAGGTGAGTACGATGACTGGGGGTGACACGATGTTGGTTGACTGCTGATGGAAGCTCCCGCAGCTCAACTATGTATACCTTGGAGTCACGGTACAGGCCCGTAGTAGTCTGAAGAGAAAGCGGTGCGACTCGGACAGCGAAGTGGGTAGAATAGAGAGAATTTCGGACGGATGTTATTGGCGGGCATGGCAAGAAGAGGTGCAATGCGGACATTGACGTCATGTATTATGTGTATCCTGTGGACTTTTGGACTAGACAGCACGTTTCTCTTTGTCTCTTTCACGAACCTTTAAAAGGTATTATGTACGTACTCTGAGATTATCCCTATCGCGAAGCTTTTAGTAGCAACGTGACGCGTGAGGCGAGGGTTTTGACACGAATGTGGCGCATAAAATACCGGTCATGTCGGATGTCCAGCACAAAGTCACCAAGCTCCAACTCACGTGACCGCGTGCCACTGATGTCGATCGCGTCTGGCCATTTTTGGAAGGGAAGGGGGCTACAGCAAGTCGCTTGCTTTGTGTGCTGAGACAGGTCGATATAAATATTCGCCTGTCCACTCTTCCACTCTCTCCGTCTGGCACCCATCTTCTTCTTCTTCTTCTCTTACGCAGAGCGTAAACCACACAGCACTCGTTTTCCACTCTCTCTCTCTCAAAAAAAAAATGACACGCACTTCGTTTTCCAACGCTGCTTTCGCCCAGCTCGTCTGTCGCCTCCGCCACACCAACGCCCGCTACAACTGCATCGCAGACCATATTCGCCGTCGCATCCGCCACACCAACCACGCCCGACGACGCGCTTCCAAGGCCGGCCTCCGCATAGACACCTCCAAAGCTCGTGCCTGCCCCGAAAAGTACATCTCTACCCAACCGCCTCCTGTCCTCGACAGGTCCCCCGCCTGTAGCCCACTGGTTGGCGCAAACTCATTGCCCGCCTCGGCTTGTGCGCATATAGCTCATTCGGAGACCGGCGTCGGGCTTGGGATGGAGGGCAATACACCCCGGGACGCATATATGCGCGGTCTCAGGCTTCCCCCGCTCAGAAACCTGCCCGAGGTCATGGCACGTCGTTGTCGCCGCCGTAGGGGCAGCGAAGGGCGACAGCGCATCATGCTGCGTCTGCCACCGCTGAAGCTCCATCTCAACGTCGACTATCAGTGCTGCTACGGTGGAGCTGAGGCGCCGTCCCAGTTCCAGGGACAGGTGCCCGTTCCAGGCGCTCCGCGGTTGACGCCGAAACAGCTACCCGAGGATGAGTGTGGCGCGGAGGTTTTTGAAACGTCGACATCGGGTACGTTTGTTAGTTGCACCGTGGACGTGGTTGGGAGACTGACTTTTCGACTTTCTTTTTTTTTTTGAATAGCCGTCGATGTCGCAAAGTTAGATCCATTGATGCCGCCGGTATGTCTGGGGTATGATCATCGCGGCTTGTTGCTGATCTTGGTCGTAACAGATCGACCTCCGCATTTGCTCGGGCCTCTGTATCACGATCCCGCCGCGTAATCTGAAGCGGAAGCTGCAAGACGTCGAAGCAGAAGAATGCACTCCGTTATCATACCAGCCCAAGGTTGGTTGTCTCGTTGATCTGGGTCTGGTACCGTGACTTACACCAAAACACAGCGTTTCCTGAAACCTCGTTTGGACGAACCCCGATACCAATGAACGGTCGACTGCCTGCTTGTCATGAATGCCCAATCAGAGACACTATTCTATACCAATCCATAATGTACCCTCTCACGCCGTAACCCCCAACAGTGCATTTCTTGAACACTTTTCTTTCTTTCTTTCCTATCACTGCCATGGTCAGTGTACTTTTGTTACCCAACCGTTTGGACCGTCGTCACGAGTACTACATTAGAACACTCTTCATTCCTATTTGGATGATACTAGTCTGGACCTTGCTAATGTAGCTCTTGCGAGTTTATCGACACATCTTATCAGTAGTACATAAAACCCAGATCGTTCCGTATGTGTTCTTTCTTGTCAATCAAGGAGCCAATGTCTCTTTCTGCACGTTGGTGGATTCGTCTCAGGTACGAGCTGATACGGTCTCCTCAAGCGTAGAAGTCCTTCTGCATGTTGGTAAGCAATAAGTGTCAAATGTATTCAAGCAGAACACCCGCTGTCTGTTGGTGAGTGCTGCTTTGGAGTCTGGATCTTGATTGTTTCTATGCTCGCTGTCTTCCGCGGTTCGGGCGCCATCTTCGTGGCCCGGGGGTCTCAGAGAAGACTCTGGGCCTGGACAGTGTCAATGTGGAATGGGCCTCCCTCGTCCATCCCGGGATTTCGTCCCTGCCACCAGCTTCTGACTTCGTTTTGACGAACATGCCCAACTGTGTCATGCGGTCGTTGTGTAGTTGTCTTCATTTGTCTTCGCTCCCTGGAGTCGAGGAATTGGCGCAACTGCGCCGCTACGATTATCATACAGAATATAACGCACTTGTTGTATGTACAACAGTCCCTTCGATAACTACTAGTGGTCTCCGTTCGCTACACCACACTCGATCACGGAGATGAACGCCCTCAGGGTATGCACCTTGACGATCTCGAGACCAGACCCCTGGACGATCCTTTCCCATTCGCACTGCCAAAGAGTCATTGAAAAGAGAAGAGCTTTGAAAAGATCAGAATTCTCACCATCGTACGATCGTACGAGTTGTGGATGGCCATCATATGCAGCCCGAGCGCGAGTGGCATCTTTGCGCTTGCACCATAATTGGCTGGAACGAAGCTTGGAGCGGTCATCAGCCCGAGCTCCGGCTTTGGTGGGTAATATCCGTTGGTGTTGTTGGTGTCGTTGATGCCATTGACGCCCACGGTGGAACATCCCTGTGAGACGATCGCGGGGACTTCGACCCTGTCGATGATGAGAATCTTGTTCTTGGGTCATGATGCCGCGTGAGGAAATGAGCAAGCATCTGAATTTGGAGTGAACATACCTCCGGTCCTGCGGCAGAGCGGATATTACGCAGTATCTTGATCTGGTGGTGAACGGCTGTGTCAGAAGAAACGAAGAACAACTTGAGAAAGTCTTACACAATTTTCGTCTGACCAGTTGTGCCTAGCAAGGATTATGTATTGTTTCAGAATGCTTTTTTATAGACGAAAAGGGAATACTTGCAAGATGTATCTCAACGTCCACACGGTGTCTTCAGTCGCTTTCGGTTGAGGTTCGAAAAAGTTATGGACCTGAACTTGTACGCGACCAGCTTCCAGCGCTCCTGGTAAGGAACGCTCCACGTTCTGTTCGGCAAAAGGTACGACCTCCGGTAAATCTTGGATCAAGAAGCGACAGTTGGGGAGACTGAAAAAGAGATACAAAGTCACGATTCATGCCTATTTCGCAGGTGCTGTTGGCGTACATTCTAGCAAGGGAGGATACAAGCCCGCCATGGCCACCTCCTACGTCAATGATCAGCCTTGAATCGAGCGATTTCCACGGATAGTCGGCCAAGAGGGCTGCTTCATAGGTGTTCCCCATCGACTACTTGCACGTCAATGATGATAGTAATTTCAGGTCACGATTGAATTCGGCTTACGCGCACGGAAGATGAGCACTGAGCGAGTGCGTCCGGACGTTGTTTCAGGTACGCAAATATGTTGTCTTTTGTCTCATTTGCGAGTTGAAATGCTGTCTGCGCTGAGGACGTCGAATGCTTCCATTCTGGGTGGGTCATAAAGTCGATCAAAGACGCTGCATACTTTGCCTTTCCTGGCGTCCTGTCGGAAAGCATTGGAAACGGTGTAGAAACGAGCCAAAATACTTACATAGCCCAGTGTCTTCCATTTCTACCCGGGAGAAGTTCCAGCGCCACACGGTTCAAGACGAACACGTCCGGTTCGCGTTCGCTTACCCAACCCTGTGTTGCGAGGTATCGTAGAATGACGACGAGGCGCTGTGGACTGAGGTCTAGTTTTTCGTAGAGCTCGCGAACGTGCAGGCCGGCCGTTATGTGTGCAGGGTCGCCTAGTGCATCTACTATACCAGTCCTTACGACGATGTCCATGCAGGCGGTGTCATACACGGCACAGGACTGCTCCACGACTTTCTCGTAGGGTTCTTGCAAAAGATGTTTGAGTTGTCCCTGGAAGCGAGTTGAACCGATTAGCGTCCGTAATACGAATCGCAGGCGATCAACTGACCACACATGCTAGTAGTCAAAGTAAGGACTAATGTACAATGTTAGACCGTTTAACCTCACCTAGTGCGAGCCGCCGTGCTTCATACAACGCAGGCGGCGTCAAAACGTCCGGATTGTCGAGCGGGTGCCTCGAGGAGGTAAAGTTGGAGTACTCGGGAAGTTCTGCTGCCTTGAGTTCAGCTCGAATGGTATCAAGTGCTCGATTCAAGTTCGTTTGCAAGGCGTCGAGCTCGGACGTCGACATGGTTGTCATCGTAATGGGGTACGTACCACGATTCAGGTTGCAGGAGGTTCTTAAGTCTCATCTGAGTTTCAACCTGTAAAGATCTGTGGCTGCTGGCATGCTGAATTTTCATTTTAGCCCGTTCGGTTTGAACGTTTGAGCGCTCCGTCGCCGACGTCGCCGAGTCGAGCGGAAACCTGGAATGGAATACGACTCATCTAATAAGCCAAGTGTCGTCAGTCAAAGGACCAACTGTTGTTTACCATTGAAGCTGCGTTTTCATTATGAAAAGAATTTCCTCCCCAGGTTCGGGTATAGGGACGAGGGACGAGTTACATAAGGTTGGCCGTTTTCAATTTTGATTGATTGCTATCTGATACGGCTTGAATGGCTTTGAATATACATAGTCTAGATTGCACTTGCATTGATTTTCCACCGAATCTCCGTCCTGCATATGTACTAGTATGTACTTTACAAGAGCGAAATCGTGCCTCGTGTTTTTGTGGCCGCTCAATCGTGCCTGTGGCACGGTATAACGTTGGCACTTCCTAATTGAAACAACGGTTGAAAATGACACCTTGTTTTCTTCCAAGTGGTTTGGCTCGTACAGGCTTGCGGTCTTGCGAATTAGAGCTGATTTTAGATGCAATCGACCCTGATTGCATGGATGTTCCAGTGGTTCGAACTTCGGTGATTGATCCAGCTTTCAAGTTCAAGCTCTATGATCCGATTAGGGAGTCGACTTGGCCCCCCAAACTACAATCAGGCCTGGGCCATTGAATTATTGTCTCGTCCCGGGCCGTGTAAGGGCGCGTTATCACCCACGGATGTGACCTAAACTATTCTGGCCCATTTCCAACCGAATAAAGGGAAGGGTCAGGCTGCGTGAGGTACGTATCTTATTAAGAACCCGCAGCTCCCGCAAAGCTAAAGTTATCCCTCTTGGTTGACCATGGACGTCACGCGTACCGCAATCGACATCCTCGATATCCGAAGCTACCAAGATGGTGCTCAGAAACCCGAGCACAACCTCGTCGACGTGCTCATAAAGGGTCTCAAAGCACCGTTCAACGAGAAGAGATTCCCCACTATACTTCTCTGGGACGAACGCGGTCTTGAGCTTTATGACAAGGTCATCACGCAAGCGCCAGAATATTACTTGTTTGGCGCTGAAAGTGAGATACTTCGCGAATACGCTTCCGAAATCGCACAAATCATACAGAGTCGTTCGATGCCGAACAGCGCGTCCCAAGTCTTATTGGAGCTGGGCGCAGGGTGAGCCTTTGCACATGGTCGTCATATGGGGACCATTCTATGCATTCGACTCCGAGAGCTTCCCCCTGATTCGTGATGCAGTTCCCTCAGGAAGACCGCACATATATTGCGTGCCTTTGCCAATTTGGTGCACATCCCTTCTGTGACATACTTTGCACTCGATCTCGAAGAAGAAGAGATTCAGCGATCGTTGACTCGGTTGCACAATTCCGACTTAGGTTCTGCACTGCAAGGAAAGATCGCGATGAGAGGTTTGCTCGGAACCTATGATAATGGTATTACGTTCGTACACAGAGGAGGCTTGCAGGATGCGGTTAATAGCCGTGTTGACGGCGGTTCGTCCTTTGCACGTTTCAGAGCGCTGGTTGAGACCCTGACGATCCATATAATTTAGGGCCCCAGCTTCACCTCATATTCTTGGGCTCCTCTCTCGGCAATTTTCCGCGAGGAGAGGATGCTGAATTTCTTCGCTCGTTGCCACTACGCCCCGGTTCTGGGGATACTCTCCTTATGGCTCTCGATCATGATAAAGACCCCAAACAGGTCGAGTTGGCCTATAATGATGCTGCAGGTCATGTCAAAAGATTTACCATGAATGGCCTTAAAGCTACCAGTACCACACTCGGCAATCCAGGTTTGTTCGATCCGAGCAATTGGAGCTATGTCAATTCGTATGACAAGGGTCGTCGTGAGTGTGTTCAGAGTACGGCGAGCCGTGGATTCCTTGTTCATGACAGCCTAGGCGCCCTCGAGGCATACTTCAAGTGTGTACGTCCCCACAGCATCATCATCCCAAGCACCAAGGAAGAGGTTCATTTCGCGCAAGACGAACTTCTTGGCTTCTCGACGTCTTTCAAGGTAGAAAGCTTACCATCGTTGGATTCTTGACACTCATTCAAGTTGTCCCTTGATCAGTACTCTGAGGATGATGTCCACGCGTTGTTTGCTAGTGCCAATTTGCGACCGGTCCAACGTTGGATGAACAGCACGTCGAACTATTCCATGTGGTTGCTAGAGCGTCCTGCCGAAGAATAGCATAGTGTTCCGAACAAGTAGACAGGATTAGCAAGATGGAAAGAATGCTCCATCGATCGTGTACTTTGAGAAAACTACTCATGTACCGAATTCTGATTCCGACATGTACTCGTTATATACTATCATATCACAGTCCGATGATCTTGGACGTTCATTGTTCAAACCGAGAGAAGAGACCAAACGAACCTTATTTCCAGAAGGTTAATTGTATCTAGGTGTTCAATATCATAAGGATCATGCTGGGCCATATAGATTGACTTCGGATTCTGTCATGATGATCGTACAACATTGGTTCATCCTACTCTTGCAAATACATAGTACATACACAATTTAAGTTCCTAGGAAAAGCGATGACGACACTGATTTCGTATCGTACAATCTATCCCGTGCAATCTCCAACACTAGTCACTCGGTTGAGATGTAGTTCTGGAGTTGTCAGGTAAGCAGGCTTGCCCACAGGAAACGCTTGAATGTACGCACATTGAATGAGGCTGATCTTCACGTAGTCAACTTGAACTCCAACACCGCAGACTCGGCAAGATCATACACCTTCTCCAACCGCAGACCAACCGCAGACCTGCCAAAAAGTGACATTGTGAACAACGCAACAGAACTACGATACAAAGTGAGGCGAACGCACCCCAACGAAATGAATTCATGGAGCGTTCTCTGCTTCGCATTAAGTACGAACCACATGGCCATGTCTTGCTGAAGCACCCGGCTCTCGATGCTTGGCAACAACTGTTCGGGTGCGGCATGCAACCCAAATGATGTTGCGATGGAGTCGCGAATCGTAGGAGGTAACACGGGGCCGTCTATTTGAAGTACAAACAAATGGGCCATTGCAGGTCGATTAGAAGTATTCAGAAAACGAGAACGTACGGATCAGCAACCTGCTGTGTGAATCCATAGCTTTTCTGACATTTCCCAGGATCATCGCTGCCTCAGTATCGGGCCAGTCATCAATGATATGGCGGAGCTATGTAAATGTTATGATCAATGACCATCATGTCTGATTTGAGCGGCAGAAACCTGCACATACATAGTACACGTCTTGACCCAGAACAGGAATTTGTTCGAGGAAATTGAGTGGAACGAAATCAACCCGGTTATTTTGCAGCGCCTCAGCTGCGTCATTGGCCCAGGCCTGTGTCATGATATCTGTGTAACGACATAAATATCAAAAGAGAGTCCTTACATCTTTCGCCTGGATCATAACCTCCGCTAAGTCTTGCTGAGTGATTTTAAGGTGCGGGTGCATTTTTGAAAGAGGCCGGGAAACCGTCCCAATACCAGCACCAACATCACAGATAGTCTTTACCTCATTCCATGGATAATCTGTGGCGATGGTTATGACGATCGCATTGAAGGCAGAAAAGCTATTGTGCTTACGCTGCAAAACGGAGAGGGAACCTATAGAAGTTCCAATTTGAGCACGATGAAAGGTCTACTCAACCATGAGACACGGCTCGTATGATGATTGATAGATGTCTGACCTCCCGTCTCTCGGTCTGATGATGCCACGATATCAGGAGCCTCAATCACACCAACAGAAAGAAAAAAAAGATCACTCACGTCCTCCTTCAGCCAGTCAAAGAAATTACCCTTGATACCCTTCTTCTTGAGCGCATACATAAGGGGCGACTTCTCCGGATGATAACTAGTTGCATATTCTGGATCTGTCATGGCTTCATACAGAACAGTGGCACCATCGGAGACATCCTCCGTCATGTGTCTTGAGAGAGCACCGCTGTCGGAACTCGAGAGCGTAATGAGCGAAACACGGTTGTTGGCAAAGACATTAGGCTCCACTGAAACCATATATAAGTTGCCCGGGATAATTCATGAGCATAAGGGTAGAAGAAATGCTTACCTTCGGTAAAGCACCCCTTGCTTACAAGGAAACGAAGAACACGAGCAAGCTTTCCCTTCTCCAAATCAACTAGCTTGGCAAGCTCGTCGATGTGCAGGCCATCTGGATAATTCTCCAATACATCTGCGATCTTTGCACGAACAACGACGCGCATGCACGCCCATTCGGAAGGAACTGCAGACTGATGATGGGATACACCTCCCAGTCAGTCTCTCTGGTTACGGTATCAGTGCTGATGCACTACTCACGTTAATAACAGTATAGTGCGGTGGTAACAACGATGCGCAGAGCTGCTGGCATGCACCACGGAGGGATTTCACAGCTTTCTTCAGTGCAACGGTATCGGTCGCGAAATCCAGGGGGTGAAAAATGCTTGAGTGGATAGTAGGAACATCACTATCACCTCTCTTGTACTCGGCGACTGCTTGGCGGGCCGAAGTGACAATTATCTCGAGCAATGCTTCAATTTGGGCTTCACCTGAGACCATCGTCAATACCAAATTACCAATCAACGCGGACGGAGGAGCTAAGTGGATAATTTGATGGAACTATTGGGCCAATGCGTAACTTATAGCAAGCACTAATCGGATCCGGCTGCTATTCAAATCAGCATTCTATTTCTAGCAGTCATAACGTACCATAAGGTACAGTCAACTCCTTCCTAACTCCTAACGCATACCTGTCAGGACGTAGTAGTTCCAGCGCCACTCGGTTCAAGACGAACACATTCAGTTCTCGTTCGCTCACCCAACCCTGTGTTGTGAGCTATCGTAGAATGACGATGAGGCGCTGTGGATAGGCTTGAGGCCTAGTTTTTCGTAGAGCTCGCGAACGTGCAGGCCGGCCGCTATATGTGCAGGGTCGCCTAGTATATCTACTATGTCAGTCCTTACGATGATGTCCATGGAAGCGGTGTCATACACGGCGCAGGACTGCTCCAAGACTTTCTCGTAGGGTTCTTGCAAAAGAAGGTGTTTGAGTTGTCCCTGAAGGCGAGTTGAACCAATTAGCGCCCGTAATACGAATTGCAGGCGATCAACTGACCACACATGCTAGTCAAAGTAAGGATTGATGTACAATGTTAGACCGTTCAAAACTCGATCTCACCTAGTGCGAGCCGCCGTGTTTCATACAACGCAGGCCTTGACGCAGGCGGCGTAAAAACGTCCGGATTGTCGAGCGGGTGCCTTGATCGAGGAGGTAAAGTCGGAGTACTCGGGAAGTTCTGTGCTCGATTCAGGTTCGTTTGCAAGGCGTCGGGCTCGGACGTCAACATGGTTATCGTCGTAATGGTAAGTATGTACCATGAACGATGATTCAGGTTGCAGGTTCTTATGTAAAATCTCTCATCTGTGTTTCAACCTAGATCTGTGGTCTGTAACCCAAGCTTAATTTGCATTTTAGCCCATGACGTCCGGTTTGAGCGCAGCATTGAGCGCTCAGCGCTCCGTCGCCGAGTCGAGCCGAAACCTTGGATTGAATACGACATCTAAGCCAAGTATCGTCAGCCAAAGGTCCAACTGTTGAAGTTAATCGATGCAGTGTCAACGTTGTTGAAACATTACTGCCACGCCAGTGATGAAAATATACATGTACATATCCTTCAAGTTAGCATACTTGCCAGCCCCAGGTTGTTCCGCAACCTGTATCTTGATCAACAGCTCCGAAAACGCCTGGTGCATGTACGCACACGTCGACGAGTCTTCCACCGCGCGGAGATTGTCCATGTACAGATTGATCACCACGCTCGCAAACTCGCGCACGAACTGCGCGTGTTGGTTGTCCCGTGCGTCCACACCCAAAACAAATATCGCCGTGTCGTATTTGTTCAGGGTTCCCAGCGGATGCTCATACCTACGAGAAAAAATTACAATTATAGAAGGCACGTCAGTCGAGTCAGGAGCGGGACGGAGGGAAGCAGAAAACTGAACCACACCTTTGGCCACCATCCTCTGCGCCTCGTTCCGATACTTGGTGACGAACCACTCGATCCCCTGATTGTGCTCTACCAGATCCAACGTCTGCCCAAACGTCTGCGTCATTTCCATTAACGATACGGTGTACGGATACACCCGCTCTTGACGTCCTTGTCCGTGTCCGTGATCATATGTGGCACCCGAAAGTTCAACCACAGCGGGTTCCAGACCTCCCTGAACAGCATGATCGTCTACAAATCAACGTTAACCGCGAGCTAGAACCCGTCCCACGGAGCCGGACGATCTCGAACAGACGTCCGTTCACGGACATGTCTTATCGGTTGATGTCGTACAGCCATGTGTCTAAGACTGGTCAGTATAGAGCTTTTTGCGGAACGTGGTTGATTCGGACTGCAGTTTTTGACCCTCTGCATATAATTCCCAGCCTTGTCCGAGCATGTCTTCGACATGTTTCATGTAGGTCAGGAGTTGATCGATTTGTCGAGCCCCGCATCTGAGACATGTCATTGTGATATACTTCCGAGAACTGGTATTGAGTCTTGAACTAGCAACGACGGCGTCAGCCAGCGCTGTTCAAGAGGAGGGACGCAATGGGCGCCTTATCGTGTAGACGTTTGATGTGCTCCTTGACAGAGTCGATGAGTAGCGTTTGATACTCTTGGATGGCACCTCGAATCTGGGAGTAATCGGGATCGTTTGCACGCCGTGTAAGCTCAAGTACGAAAAAACGACGACGGCTACCTTTGATCGAATGAAAAATGTGTATTAAACTCCCATCCGTGCGAGTTCCTATGCCTGGAAGATGAAAGATTGGCAAAACTTGATAAAGACACGTTAACGAGGTGAGGAGTCAAACTTACGAAGCGTTCATAGTGTTATGTAAAATTTTTCCACGGATGCTGGCTGTTCTCAGCCACAATTGTCCGGTGTGAGTGACCTTGTAAACAAGGTGATTGTTTTTCTACTGAATCTCCGTCCAGTGCATATGTATCATGTACTTGAGCGAAATGTTGCCTCGTGTTTTTGTGGCCGTTGTGCCCCACGGGTCACGGTGTAACATCGCTCCCTACTACTAGTAAGTTATCGAAACAACGGTTGAAAGTGACACCTTGTTTTCTTCTAGTTTGTGTCTCATACAGACTAAGCTGCAGTCTTCAAGTTTCCAATTGGAGCTGAGTCTAGATACGATCGAATCTGAAGATCCCTACTAGGAGTGGTTCGAACTTCGGTGAATGTTGATATTAAAGCTCGATGATCCGATTTAATTATTAGGGAACATCAACTTGGCCCCCAAACTACAATCAGTGCCTGGGCCATTTAATTCTTGTCGCGTCCCGTGCCGTGTAAGGGCGCACGGGAGACCTAAACCATTCTGGCTCATTTCTAACCGCGTAAAAGGAAGGGGTCAGGTTGCGTGAGGTGCGTATCTACGGTAGGAACCGCACCTCCTATAGAGCTAAATTTATCCCTCTCGACTATGGACAACACGAGTACCGCAATCGAAATTTTCGATATCCAAAACTACCAAGATGGTGCTCAGAAACCCCAACACGACCTCGTCAACGCGCTCGTAAGGGGTCTCAAAGTACCGTTCAACGAGAAGAGATTCGGATCCGGCTGCCATTCATATCACCATTCTATTTCTAATATTTGGCGTAATGTACCATAAGGTCACACAGTCAACTCCGTCCCGACTCCTAACGCATACCTGTCGGGACGGTTCAAAAGGTATGGGTCATAAGAGAGACCATAGGGCGTCAAAAAGCAGTTCCAAAAACCTATGCCAGCTCATGAGGGAGTATGTGTTATCCCTGGTATGCGTTATGAGGGAGTCAACGGTTGTATAGTGACTCAGTCGCTCCATCGAAACCTGTTGTATGGAATGATGCCCTGGGCGCGCGTTGGCATGATGGTGCCTCGGAAAACATCTTTTTCATGCCGCTCAACGGCCACATTACTCGAGACTCCCGACTCCACTGGCATGTTTCGGGACCATAGATGTCTCGCAATCTAAATAGATTTTCTTTTTCGCCACGACAGGCCCAGATGAACCTGAACTTTGATAACATTCGGTGCGATTCAGCGTGTCAGAGTAGGCATTCAAGCTGAGACTCTGCTATGTGACTATGTCAACTTCTTCTTCTTCTCAAGTTATGGCACTAGCTTATACGCAGACTCTGCTCGAGAGAGACGGCCGGGCCCAAAGTTTGCATGATAGTTCCGGTATATTGAATTGAATTTCAGCTGGAACTTGAAGTGATCAACGAAACGAACACCAATTGAGTGCCCATATGACATGTATCCACAGCAATCTTACTGGCCCGGGCATGCTGTGTGATTCATTTCATATGATACCAGCAGACTGCATCGTGGCTTGGCAACCCGCCAACCATCTGTGTCATAATCATCTCCATCACTACCAGAAGAAGCAGCACAGGTTGGCCTTGCCAAGGGCCCATTGGCCTGTTTGGCAGGCTTTATAACTTCAGGTTTATTACTTAGGTGGACCAGGTTCTTCAAATGAGCATATCATTTCCTGATCCTAAGGCATACATCCTCGCCTGCACCTATCGACATGGCCATTAATACGAGTTGGGTCCCAGATGAAGACTCTCAGACCCTCTTCTCCGAGAGGTGCTGGCTTCAAGCCGTTGTGATCACTGCCATCACATATGGTGTTGCATTCTCGCTCTACATCTTGACCTTCCGTAGTCTCATTCAGAATAAAAATGGCCTCAAGCACAAGCCACGCTTAATCTTGCTTATCTTTATCACCGTCTCCTTTCTCCTTGGAACTTTCTTCATGGTTGGACTCGCAGCATTCACTCAGATGGCGTTCGTCGACAATCGTAACTACCCGGGCGGCCCAAGCGCGTTTGAGACCGATATGTTCTCCGCCCCTATAAACCAGGCAGGCAACGTAGCACTTGTTGTGTCTAACTGGTTATCCGATGCTCTAGTGGTCAGTGAGAGTCAAACTAGCCTCCCCAGTCAGCACTCACCATGAAATCAGATATGGCGCTTCAAACTTATTTATCAGGATTCCTCGGTCTCTCTCTGGATCGTTATGCTCTTCCCTTGTCTGTTGTTTGTGGGCTCTGTATGTAAGTATATCCGGTTCCATCCAAAATTAAAGAGATGGGCCTGACGCACATTGTGAACACGCAGCCATGGGGATCATGTACCTGATTCAAATTTCGACCACGAATCCATATATAACGAACGGCATCAACTTCACGCTGCCTTGCGTGAGCCTATCGCTAGGGCTGAACATCCTTCTCACCATTGTTATAGTTCTCCGTCTGTTGACCTTCAGATATCGCATCGTTTCCCTGATGGGTCCGAAATACGGAACATCATACATATCAGCTGCTGCGATGGTTATCGAGTCCGCAGCACTGTACTCCCTCATATCTATCACATTCCTTGTCCTGCTCGGGATCCAGAATGCAGTTTCCCGGGTGTTTTCACAGTCCCTGATCCAGTTCCAGGTAATGGTTATTCGAGTAATTCACGTTGCCGGTTCTCATGAACACTCACCAGACAATCGCTACAATGCTGATCGTGTTCCGAGTAGCCCAGGGGAAAGGATGGAGGCAGAATACTGCTATGTTTTTGATGTCTGGATCAGACCCTTCAGAGCTGGACAACGTGCATTTTGCCTTTCCAGAAGCTCCTGTTACTCCCGAAAGCTCTCTATAGTTGTGAAGGGGGTGAGGTATTTATGGTAGCCAGTGTATATCAGATAAATAATGTTCCCGTTTTGATGGTCGTGGTGTAGCTTAAGCAGATATGATTATGTGCCCTGTGGTTTTTCTTGTAAGGAGGTCACGGTACCACTTGCAGCTGTCAATGAAAAAGTCCATGTTGACGCCGAAAACCATTGGAGTGTGTGTATGGCAGGAAAAAATAGGGCTGCATTCTAGCTAGCTGGTCATCGAGAAAGGGACCGGCCAACTTAGCAGCTTACTTAAGCCAAGTCACCGTCACTTGTCACATGTCAAGTGTGGATAAATTCATCCAACTTCAACCAAGCTTCGAAGTTCGCCAGCTAATCATTCAATGGAGAACTTCAACTTGAAGTTGACATCAGTTTAATCGGAATGATGTCTGATCTTCTCACTTCCCACTTGGTACTTGATTTTTATTTTCATTTGTTCTGCAGTGTCACGGTGTCCTTATCCTCCGAAGGAAGTCACATCTTGCAATGTGGTAATCCTGTTGATTATGAGAAGATAGCAAAGCGAGCTAGGGTAACGTGTAGAATTTTGCTTACGCCGCTCTCAACCCACTTCAAAGTGAAGACTCATCATGACAAGACCTGCGACGGCGGGAGATCAATCTGGGAATACCGCCAATGGAGGAACGAATGGAGACAACTCGCAAGAAGTCAAGTACCTCCCTGCAGAGTATTACAATCAATTCCTCTCCAGGGCCGCCAGCAACCTCAAGCTGAACGGAAGTGAGTTCCTAATACCCTGAGTGTGATAGACTGATTGAAATCGTATCGCTTTTGAAACGGTTGCTGATGGTGACAATTTGGCATTCAAGTCGGAGCGCTGCTTCCCTTGGGGCGTAATCCTGGGATGTTATCATTGCTGTTAGGGAAACCGAACGAAGATATGTTTCCATTCACTTCTGTCTTGCTCTCTGCCACCTCGCCAAACGATCCTTCGCAAGAGGTCGCAGCCACGTTGACCTCTTCAGCGCTAAAAGAGGCGTTGCAGTACGCACCATCGGACGGTTTACCGAAAGTAAAGGAATGGGTCCTGGGACTTCAAGAGTACTCGCACAAACGCATGGACGGTGAGGGATGGACTGTGACGGTCGGGGTTGGATCGCACGACCTATTATACAAGGTGGGCGTTACGTCTCACTCGAGAGAGCGACTAGATTGGGAGTATGGATATATCCGCAGGCTGTCATGGTGCTAATAAATCATGGAGACTCAATCCTGATCGAGTGCCCCGGATTCCCGTAGGTGAAGAACCACACACTTGGCAATGTCGCTCATGTCATATCGAAATACAGCGGAATAATATCCGTCTTTGCAAGTTTGCACTGCGAACAGATTGGTAAGTTGACACGCAACACAGATGCGAAGGCTTGTATTACAGAGGCTTATAATGATAAGATAGAGGTCGAGACTGATTCCGCCGGCCTAAACCCTGCATCTTTAAGAACAACCTTCGAGAACTGGCCTGCGGCAAAGCCGAAACCGAAGCTATTATACACTGTGCCTGTGAGCTAAGGATTGACAAACAATGGGTCATAACCTTACATCGCGTTGCAGAATGGCAGTAATCCCAGTGGCACGACGACGACGACACAGAGACGCAGGGAAATTCTCGTTCTGGCTCGGAAGCATGACTTCCTCATTTTGGAGGGTGTGTTGTTTTCTTCAGTCGAAACACGAAAAGTCCAACTTGGGGGTTCGTCTAGATGACCCATACTATTGGTTGTATTACAAGGACGACGAGCGCCCCCTTTCATACTTCGAGCTCGAGCTCGAGCTACCGGAAGTTGGCAGAGTGCTTCGCTTTGATAGCTTCTCCAAGATCATATCGCCTGGGATGCGTCTCGGTTGGGCTTCGGGCCCGAAACCCCTCATCAATGCCATAAATGTTCAGGTAGCACCTGATTTCATGGAATGATGATTCACTTGGATGATGTGAGGAATGACAGACTGGTTCATCAAACTTGCAGCCCCCAGCGATGACCCAAGCGATGTTGCTCGCCATCGTTGAACGGTGGGGGTATGACGGCTTTGAGACCTTTTCGCGACGTGTGTCGAGCCTCTATAGGGTCAAGCGGGATATGTTCGACAAGGCGCTGCAAATGCATCTAGGAGACATGGCCGAGTGGAGCAAACCAGAATCAGGACTATTCTTTTGGTACGTTTGCGCATCTCTTTTTGATGAGTCGCTGGTGGCAGGCGGACAACGTACTGATGAATGGACGAGTCAATAGGGTAAAGCTCTTGCTGGATCCCAACGATGACGACGGGGAAAGTGACATTGGGAAACTCGTGTCCAGGGGAATCCAGAGTGGAGTTTTGGTGCTCCCGGGATCGTGCGCATTTCCAAGCGGGAGAAAGTCTGCGCATGTGCGGCTCTCGTTTCCGTTGCTACCAGAAGAGACGGTGCACGAAGCATTGAGGAGGTTGAGGGCCGTGATCGTCAGCGAAAGAAAAGATCGTGCGTTGGCGGTTCCCGGAAGCAAGACGGGAGAAAACGACGTAACACCAAAACTGAATCCGAATCCAACTCAGGGGAGAATCCGGAAACTGTCAAAATTGTGATCGAGCACACGGAAGAACCAGCGTTGGTTAGAAGGAAACAGAGAACCTTGTGGAGAATGGCTGTAAATAGTGTATTGCATTTGGTGTACTCGAAGCATACAAAGGCTGTTAGAGCTAGTACTTGGAGTCTCTTGTGGGACACGACTTCAGATTCTGCTACTAAGCCACTTGAGTGACAGTATGCTGGGTCCACAATCGGCGGAATGAACATACTGTCATGTGGTCCTTCAACCTGATCATTATGTGCCTTATCTTATCGGTCTTACATAACACAAAGTCTTTGTCTTCTCACCTTTGTACGCGTCTAGGGAACCGAACATAATCCGATCCAAGTAAGATCATACTCGAAAAACATGTCCGATCCGACGACCCAGTCCAACTACGACGCGATCGCGACGACGGACATCGAACTCGACTGGAAAATCGACTTTGATTCCCAGACGATCTCGGGGTCGGCGATCCATCGACTCAAGGTGCTCGCGAAAGACGGGGTGGATAAGGTCGTGTACGTCCTCCTTTTTTTTTTACTTTTGTTAGAACTTGGAATCGGGACCGCACAATGTGAATCGATCGCGTCCGGGATCTAATATCATCCATGTAGATTCGACACGTCGGACTTGGATGTGGAAAGGGTAGAGGTTAGGATCGGAAGTGCGGAGAAGACTGCATGGGAGACTGCACAGGTGCGTCGGGAGAGTCTGCGAGTGTTTCTCCGTCTCCGGTCCGGGTTTCTCATGGCACGCTTTCTCTTTTGAATTTCGAACATTTGTCTAGTTCTCAATCGGTCCAGCACATCCCGTGATGGGGTCTGCTCTGAGCATTCCGTTTAGCCGCCTTGTCCGTGCAGAGAGCGACGCATCGCAATCCGGTGTGAGCGTCAAGGTGACCTACAAGACTAGAGAGAGCAAAGCGCTTCAGTGGTTGGACCCCCAGTGCGTTCGCGATTTTGTTTGTTATTCTTGGGGACCTGCGTGCTGAGCGTGGAATTCTGTTCGGTAGACAGACGCAGGGAAAGACGCACCCCTACTTGTTCAGTCAGTGTCAACCAATCTACGCTCGTGCGTTGGTTCCAATTCAAGGTGCGTTCCGTGACGACGACATCGTAATTGGCGTTGATCGTTCAATCGTTGCCGTCGCGCGTAGATACGCCCTCGGTAAAGATCGTACGTCTCCCCTCTCTGATCTCGATTATTAGAGTGTTGAAGCAGATATTTTGGGGCCTTGTTAGAGATACACCGCACGGATCACATCCGTGTTACCAGTTCTCATGTCTGCCATCCGTACCGCACCCTCTCCGGACCGTTTTCCGAGTGCAAACGAGATCGGGAATAAGGTCGTGACTTACGAGTATAACCAGGTGTGTGTGCGGTAGCACGAACGCTCTGTCTGCGATAAACGAGACAACCTGATAACGTGATATGATAGCCCATACCGATCCCCTCGTATCTCCTCGCCATCGCCTCGGGAAACGTAGTCTATCGCGCCTTCCGAGTTCCAGAAGGAAAGAAGTGGACGAGCGGCGTATGGGCCGAACCGGAACTCGTGGATGCAGCGTGGTACGAGTTCAACGAGGACACGCCCAGGTGAGTCGTACTGTGGATGGCGGATCATGTTGTGGAGCTGACTTGGCGATAGGTTCTTGGCGGCAGAGGAAGAGATCACGATCGATTACAAGTTCGGGGTGTACGACTTGTTGGTGTTGCCACCCGCGTTCCCGTACGGAGGCATGGTGTGTGCCATGTAATAGAGCGTGGTTCGGAGGTGGGGTTGCTGATGCATCTTGATAGGAAAACGCGTGCCTCACGTTCGTCACCCCGAGTGAGCACAGTGTTTTCGTGGCATGCGTATAGACTAACGTGCAATACAGCACTGCTGACGGGCGACAGGAGCCTCGTCGATGTCGTTGTCCACGAAATCACCCATTCGTGGTTTGGCAACGGAATCACGTTCGTTTTGTCTGCTCGTACCGCTCGCGCTCGCGTTCCACAACTGACCATCCTCCCCTTTGCAAGGCACGCCCACGCAAGCCACTTTTGGCTCAACGAAGGCTGGACGACCTACATCGAGCGTGTTCTCCAGCAGCACCTCCACACACCCGCTCACCGGGGTTTTTCGTTCCTGATCGGGCGCAAAGGGCTCGACGACGATCTTGCGTTGTATGCCGACCAACCGAAATATCAGCGGTTGCAGATCAATTTCGAGAAAGGCGAAGACCCGGACGACGCTTATAGCAACGTGCCGTATGAGAAGGGAGCCAATTTTTTGTTGTATCTCGGTGAGTCATTTGCGAGAACTCTTTCGGATTTCGCTCGAGCGGCATCGTTCGGACAGAGAGGACGTTGGGCGGGCTGGACGTGTTTTTGCCGTATGTGAAGCACTACGTGCAGACGTTCATGGGACAGAGTATCACAACACAGCAGTGGAAGGATGATCTGCTGGGGTATTTCGCGGAAGACGAGGAGGCGAGCAAGACGCTCCGGGGTGTTCTGTGGGACGTACGTTGTTTCGTTGGCGTGAAGAAGTATGCATCTGAATCTGTGGAATCACAGGAATGGTTGTTTGGAGAGGGAGTGATGCTCCCCAATCCGGTCGAGTATGACACGTCGCTCGCGGCTGCGTCGTGGGCGCTGGCGGCGCGGTGGGACGCATCCCGCTCGACGGACGTGTCCAAATTAGATTTCGGGCCGGAGGACATCAAGGGTATGGATACGAACCAGATCAGTGCGTCCCACTGGGAGTCTTTTCCTCATTGTCTCACCCACAACCCGTCGGTACAGTCGTCTTCCTCGAACGCCTCCAATCCGACCCGATCGCGCCCCTCCCACACCCGCACGTTGACCATCTCGGGAGCGTTTACGCCCTCGCACACACGCCCAACGTCGAGCTGCGGTTACGGTTCTACCAAGTCGCGCTGCGCGACCCTAAATCGAGCGCGGCGGTTGCGTACGCGCCTTCTGCGGCACGGTGGGTCGTTGGCGACGAGGCTGACGGCGGTGACGGCGCGGTCAAAGGCCGGATGAAATTTTGCCGACCGGTGTTTCGGGCGGTGGCGAGCGTCGATAGGGACTTGGCGGTGGGGACGTATGAAGCGCACAAGGAGGCGTTTCATCCAATTGCACGGAGCTTGATCGAAAAGGTGAGTTTTCGCCGGTCGATGTTGCTCTATTTTCACGCCAATGATCGTGCAGGATTTGGGGATACATGCGTTGGCGTAGGACAGAAAATCCAGGTTACGGAAAGGCATCTATGATATCAAACAGTTGGACTGTGTAAGAATATATGTGTTGTATGTTACGAGTGCCACAACATCGCCTTCTGATACGCCCGCCTGACCGCGCTTACTTGAAGTCGTCGTCGTCGTAGACTGTGCCGCAAGCATTCCGTTGCCGTTCGCATGGTTCGTCGCGCCTGCACCGCCGCTAACTTTGTCCGTTGTGTTAAACATGTTCAACGAGTGGGTGTTCAAGTTGGCAGTGGCAGCGCTGCTGAGCCCTGACCCGCTCGCGCCAGGGGCACCCCATAAGTTGATGCCCGGGTTCGCATTGGGAATGACGCCATTCCATCCCGACGAGACGTCCCAGAATCCGGTGCCGGTGGAACCCTTCATGCTAACCGGTTGGCGTGCCCGACAAGAGCGTCCCATGGCCGAGGTTGCGAGGAGGAAGATTTTGAGTTTGTATGTGGTACCAATGATTGCCTAGCCCAGATTTGCCTAGCCCAGATTTGCAAGGAATGCAGAGCTAGGAGGAGTTATACTAGGGACTGCGAGGTGACGTTTGGCAATTCATGCTTGGGGTCACTTGGAAGAGGACGAGCTCAAGGATGTCTAGTATGATGATACAGAATGGTAGGGTGGTGACAGATCGTGACTCTACTACAATCAGACCTCTTGTGCAAAACACATCATCGTGTAGCATATATCTGGGTTGCTTGGTATAGCGTGTTACCTTCAAATCATCGGCGCGAGGTCTGCGAATCCAACTCTTGGCGACTCGCTGTTGAAATCAAACACGGTATAGTAGTGCTGGAGGAAGAGGGTCCCGATCGACCAGAATGCTAGTCGGGTTCACCGGTCAGCATGGGAGGAAGTGCAGATCAGAGGAATCTCACCAGAATTTCCCAGAGACGCAATTCCGCTGAAGCAATCGGGCGAGCCATGCATAACCTGACCCAGGTTGAGGTCAGGGACCAAAAACGACTTGCCACCAATGGTAAAAGTCACAGAGGGGAAAGACCTGCATGGAACTACAGGGAGTCAATCAAAGGTATCAAAATCGAACGAAACTCACAGGTGTAATAACGACTATTCTGGTATCCCCCCCCGTTAACCGCCTGGTGCAGGGCCAAAACTCGCTCCGGATCACCACAAATGAGGTGAGAACTAGTGCTGATGGCGGCGGTTACATCTGTCAGAACTATGTGTCCGTTGACTTGAATGTTATCGATCTTCACCTCCCAGAGAGTCTGAAAGGGCAATTCAAGTATGCATCCATACCGCCTGGCGATTGCGCTCACCTTCGCCGGATTTGTTACAGGGGTCCAGACGAGGGTGTTATGAATGTAAAGCGCCTCGTTTGTTCCACCGACGTACAGCTCGGCTCCAAAAGTGGTGAGCTTGAATGAAAACACTGGTTGAGACAGTTTTCCTTCTTCGTAGAGCGTGTGAAATAGAGGGCTCTGGCCATGAAATACTGATGCAGCCGGGAATGCTAATCCCAATATACCATCTGGAACAAAGATAGATGCTCTCAAATTTGGAGAGTATGTTGTTGCGACACCGATGGTCTGAATGTTTGCCTATTCATCGGTCAGAAGTGATGATGTTCGCAAACAACACAAACATACGGTTAAACCAGCAATGGTTACATGGTCCGTGTATTGTTTACCGCGGGTAATGCTACCATCTACATATATTATCGCAAAACCTTTATCGAGGTCCACGTTCGATGGGGGATGTGTATTGAGGTCCAAGTTGGTGCTCTGGGGAAATTTGGGATCCCAGAGGTGAGTGTGGCTTCTACAGTTCTCATCACCGGTTGAGGCCGGAACAACGAGATCACTGGGTTGGATAAGACAAAAGAGTGGATGGTGCTGACAGAAATAACTTACCTGGAACCGGTGTTGAAATGGACTGAGGTGGCGACTAGAGTGAGTGTGTGTACGAATGCACGAAAAAAAAAAGACTTACCAGTGAAGGACCTTGGAGGAGTGCCGATCGAAATGGTCCCATACCACATGTCTTCCGAGTACCTTATCAAATCGACGGCAGCTGCGGACCCATCCCGTTTCACAGCAGAAGAATATGGCGTCTCCGTGTTCCTTTCGGAGCCATCCATGCCACTTGGCCCACAGATGATGTTGCTAAAAACGTTTGAGCAAAAACGATGCCTGAGGACATCACAGGTTGATTTACGCGTTATCTGATGTAGCATGAAATTCGCGCGCGTTGGTATCAGAGCGTTTCGTGAGTGGTATGGCTATACCATCACTTCCCGCCCTAGGATCAGGTATTTGGGTGGCCAGAACAAAAACAGGCACTGCGACGGCAATGGTTGTGATCACCTTGAAGCGCATTGGGTAGTAAATGTGGAGGAGGATAAGATACCATCAAGTACGTGCGCCTGACTTAAATAGATGTCGGGATGGCATCACGTCTAGGAACTAAGCGAATAACAATCAAACTGATGAAGTACTACATTCGGATCATCGAAACAGGTATGGGTGAAGAGTGTAACGAAAGGGTCTGGACTCACAAGACGGATTTAACCGAGCACTGTAACCTTGATGGTGCATGTAGAACTCGACCGTGGTCACGACCACCGTTCAGCCTCGCTACCCTCTAAGGTTATTGATCAGCTCAGCCAGAGATTGGTTTCTTGGGACGCAGTGACAGAAGACAAGGCTCGGGCAAGGCTCGGGTGTGCTTTGTGACTGCTGGATGGACTTGATCCACGAGTTAACATGTCCGTGGAACTTCTTGAGGGAGGATCATCGTTGAACAGGTGGTATGTGCGAGATATTTGGTCTTCCACCCATCACATGGGTACATGGAGGTCAGTAATAATAAACAAGGAGTAGAATGAGGCAGACTTGTTCGACGACCGCTGGATGACGGGAAGGGTCATGAGAGTGTCTCGACGTCTTGATGCAGGTCACGGCAGCAGGTGTAGGAGAGACAACTCGAACTCTGTAAACTTCGCTTTCGTCATCGGTATACCTGGGCGAAGATGAGCGTGGCAGGTCAAGTGGGACGACGACTAGTACATCCTCAACTTACTGTCACCCCACCTTGCTAGTGCCGCAGGTACTGACAACCGCGTCGAACCAGGGCTTTACTCCGCAACTAGCGAGGGCATGGAGACTTTCATATGAGCTCAAGGATGTCTAGTATGACGATACAGAATGCCAGTAGGGTGGTGGCAGGTCGTGACTCTACTACAATCAGACCTCTTGTGCAAAAAAAAAAACTATCGTATAGTATGTATCTGGCTTGCTTGGTATAGCGTATTACTTTCAAATCATCGGCGCAAGGTCTGCGAATCCAACCCTTGGTGACTCGCTGTTGAAATCAAACACGGTATAGTACGGCTGGAGGAAGAGGGTTCCGATCGACCAGAAGGCTAGTCGGGTTCACCGGTCAGCATGGGAGGAGGTTCAGATCAGAGGAATCTCACCAGAGTTTTCCACAGACGCAATTCCGCTGAAGCAATGGCGCGAGCCATGTGTAATCTGACCCTGGTTGAGGTCAGGGATCGAAAACGACTTTCCACCAATGGTAAAAGTCACAGAGGGAAAAGACCCGCATGGAACTACAGGGAGTCAATCAAAAGTACCAAAATCGATCGAAACTCACAGGTGTAATAATGACTATTCTTGATCACCAGGGCCCCATCAACCGCTTTGTGCAGGGCCGAAACTCGCTCCGGATCACCAAAAATGAGGTGAGCACTAGTGTCGATGACGGCGGTTACATCTGTCAGAACTATGTGTCCGTTGACTTGAATGTTATCGATCTTCACCTCCCAGAGAGCCTGAAAGGGCAATTCAAGTATCATCCATACCGCCTGGCGTTTGCGCTCACCATCTCCGGATTTATTACAGGGGTAAAGACGAGGGTGTTATGAATGTAAAGCCCCTCGTTTGTTCCACCGACGTACAGCTCGGCTCCAAAAGTGGTGAGCCTGAATGCAAACACTGGTTGAGACAGCTTTCCTTCTTTGTAGAGCGTGTGAAGTAGAGGGCTCTGGCCATGAAATACTGATGCAGCCGGGAAGGCTAATCCCAATATACCATCTGGAGCAAAGATAGATGCTCTCAAATTTTCAGAGTATGTTGTTGCGGCACCGATGGTCTGAATGTCTGCCTATTCATCGGTCAGAAGTGATGATGTTCGCAAACAATACAAACATACGGTTAAACCAGCAATGGTTACATGGTCCGTGTATTGTTTACCGCGGGTAATGCTACCATCTGCAAATACTAACTCAAAATCTGTATCGAGGTCCACGGTCGATGGGGGATATGTATTGAGGTCCAAGTTGGTGATCTGGGGCGATGCGGGATCCCAGAGGTGAACGTGGCTTTTGCAGTTCTCATCACCGGTTGCGGCTGGAACAAAGAGATCGCTGGGTCGAATAAGATGAGAGAGTGCATGTGGGACTGACAGAAATCACTTACCTAGAACTTGTGCTGAACTGGACTGAGGTGGCGACTAGAGTGAGTGTGTATACGAATGCACGAAAAAAACTGACCAGTGAAGGACTTTGGAGGAGTGCCGATCGAAATGGTCCCATACCACATGTCATCCGAGTACCTTATCAAATCGACGGCAGCTGCGGACCCGTCCCGTTTCACAGCAGAAGAATGTGGCGTCCCCGTGTTCCTTTCGGAGCCATCCATGCCACTTGGCCCACAGATGATGTTGCTAAAAACGTGTGAACAAAAACGATGCCTGAGGACATCACAGGTCGATTTACGCGTCATGTGATGTAGCATGAAATTCGCGCGCGTTGGTATCAGAGCGTTTCGTGAGTGGTATGGCTATACCATCACTTCCCGCCATAGGATCAGGTATTTGGGCGGCCAGAACGAAAACAGGTACTGCAACGGCAATGGTTGTGATCACGTTGAAGAGCATTGGGTAGTCAATGTGGAGGAGCACGGATACCATCAAGTACGTGCGCCTAACTTAAATAGTTGTCGGGATGGCATCACGTCTAGGAACTAACCGGATGACAATCAAACTGATGAAGTACTACATTCGGATCAACGAAACAGGTATGGGTGAAGAGTGTAACGAAAGGGTCTGGACTCACAGGACGGATTCAACCGAGAGCACTGTAACCCTTGATGGTGCATGTAGTACTCGACCGTACCCACGACCACCGTTCGGCCTCGCTACCCTCCAAGGCTATTTCTCAGCTCAGCAAGAAATTGGTTTCTTGGGGACGCAGTGACAGAAGACAAAGCTCGGGTGTACTTTATGACTGCCTGTATGAACTTGATCCACAAGATGTCCATTGTGCGTGGAACGTCTTGAGGATGGATTATCGTTGAATAGGTGGTATGTGCGAGATGTTTGGTCTTCCACCCATCACCTGGGTACATGGAGGTCAGTAATGATCAACAAGGAGTAGAATGAGGCAGACTTGTTCGACGACCGCTGGATGACGGGAAGGGTCATGAGACGAGTCTCCGGTGTCTCGACGTCTTGATGGAGGTGTAGGAGAGACAACTCGAGCTCTGCAAACTTCTTTTTCGCCATAGGTATACCTTGGCGAACGTGAGCGTGGTAGGTCGAGTGGGACAACGACTATTACATGCTCAACTTACTGTCACCCCCACTTGTTAGTGCCGCGGGTACTGACGAACACGTCGAACCAGGGCTTTACTCCGCAACTAGCGAGGGAATGGAGACTTTCATATGGAATGTCCTCGTCGCCGAAGAGGTTGATGGTGTGCAGCTCGGAAGTGAGTGGGGCGAGCGAAGCTAGGTTTGTTGACCTAACATTATTTCGTTCCCCACATTTCATATTCAGTCTTCAACATGTCTCTCAACGGACGATAGGGAGCGCATGCATGCGCCCAGTAAGGGACGATCTGAAAGACGGCGAGCTCAGGGGCAAGATAGTTACATTGCAGGGGCTGTTGGGAATTGAAGACCGCCTGGGCGTACTACCAGTTGAAGACCTTTTGATGGGTGTTCGGGTAGGACAACGCTGAGGCCCCCTGTCACTGGCATATGTTGGGTTTTGTTAGAGATACATTGCACGCATCACATCCGTGCTACCAGTTCTCATGTTTGCCATCCGTACTGCACCCTCTCTGAACCGTTCTCCGAGTGCGAACGAGATCGGGAATAAGCTCGTGACTTAGGAGTATAATTAGGTGTGTGTGTGGTAGCACGAACGCTCTGTCTGCGACAAATGAGACGACCTATTAAGTATGTAAATAACGTTGTACCAGGTCGCCCCGTGTGGCAAGCGGGGGTGGTGGTGTGATACAGACGCTACGCCACAAACATGCGGACAAGTACGTGGATGGCTGGAGCCACTGCGCCAGGACCCCTGCCACCGCCTACTCGAAGGTGGACCACCGGCCCTGCCCAACGGACACAACGTGATGGTAGCCCATAGTGATCGAAAAGTGAGTTTTCGCCGGTCGATGTTGCTCTATTTTCACGCCAATGATCTTGCAGCACTTGGGGCGGTGGCGTAGGACGGAAAATCCAGGTTACGGAAAGGCATCTATATCAAACAGTTGTAAAGTGTGTAAGAATATATGTGTTGTATGTTACGAGTGCCACAACATCGCCCTAGGCCTACGATACGCCCGCCTGACCGGGCTTACTTGAAGTCGCCCCACAAGTCTCCAAATACGTCGTCCTTTTTCGTCGTCGTCGTCGACTGCGCTGCAAGCATTCCGTTGCCGTTCGTATGGTTCGCCGCGCCTGCACCGCCCCAAATGTCCGTCGTGTTGAACATGTTCAACGAGTTGGCGTTGGTAGTGGCAGCGCCGGTGAGCCCTAACCCACTTGCGCCCGGAGCACTCCATAAGTTGGTGCCCGGATTCGGATTGGGAATGGTGCCGTTCCATCCCGACGAGACGCCCCAGAATCCGGTGCCAGTGGAACCCTTCATGCTAACCGGCTGCTGTTGCTGCTCCGGCGCATGCCCGGCAAGAGCGTCCCATGCTGACGAGGCCGAGGTCGTGGAGGCAAACTGTCCGAACGCATTCGATTGAGCGGCAGAAGGGGCAGCCGGGGCTGTTGAAAACAGTGCGAGAATGTCTTGCTTGACGTCCTTGGCCGGCGGTTGTGGAGCTGCGGCGGGCGTGGGCGCGTGAAAGTCGAGCGAGAAGAGGTCGTCTTCGTCTTCGGGTGTTTGTGGTTGTGGTTGTGGTTGTGGTTGTGGTTGTGGTTGCTGGCTGTTCTGAGCCTGGGACTGGGCATGGGACTGGGAGGGTGAAGACTGAAGGGAGGGAGCTTGGACGCGCCCGGCGACTGCGGCGGAGAGGAGTTGGCGAGAGTGGGAGTGGGAGTGAGAAGAGGCTTGTCGGAAAGCGGAGGGGGAGTGGACGGATGGCGAGGATGGGCGCGGGGCTGAGAGGCTCGCGGTGGGTGCGTGGGTCGTCGTGGACTCTTCGAGGACGGATGGATCGGATGGGGGAGGACCGTCCGAGGCCCATCTGCGCGATTCGTATTTGGAGCGGATGAAAGACTCCATTTTGCTGTTGTAACGAAAAGGTCAAGAAAGAGTGAAGCACCACGGGAGAATACTGACTGGTCTGGGGGTATGTGACCGGTCTTGAGGTGGGCCTCCCAGTAAATGTTTGCACGGCGGTTACCCCATTTCTGGATGGACTAGAGAAGGGTGTTCAGCGACGGTGATGGGTTGTGGGATAGGACGAGTTGTACCTCCATCTGTTCTGGGGTCCACATGTCGAGATCGATGGACTTGACCCGGCTAATGTGCGTGCCCATCCCGCGATGGATACCTGAACATCGTATACAGAGATAAACCCCACTGAAAAAAAAAGATATTAGGTGGTTCGTAGTACTCGCTCGAAATAATTCCTTACAGGTTCCACGACGCCCAACGAGGATCTGCGCATGTGCAATGTGAGGCTCAACGAACAAAACAAAGAAAACAATGAACACACCGTTTCGTTTGCAGTCAGCACAGAGCTTGTTCTCTGGCTGTTTGATGAGCTCGCGAAGAATCTTTGCGTTGCGTTCTGTAGTGGCCTTGTCTGGCTTGTACATCGTTGCTTGAAGTAAAAGTACAAATGTGGCTGCGCTAAGTAAGTACACGTTGTCCTTCTCTTTTTCATGTCATCACCAACAACACGCGCCGAAGCCCGCAGGAGAGCCATCCTCGCTCGTGGCGGCGACAGGCTCGCCAAGCTCACGACGTCTGCCCGCGGCGAAGATGCCCCAGCGTACATGCCCGACTCTGGTGAGCTTGGCCCTCGTCACCAGCGCGTTCTGAATCTAAACACCTCATTTGTAGTACAACCACCGAGAAGCGGCGCCGAATTCGTAGGCGAAGAGTCGGGCTTGCAGAGACCGTCTCCGTCGCCCTCGCCTTCCCCATTAGCCCACCCTGATCCCTCGGTCTGGTCCCAAGAACAACAACACCAGTTCATGCAGGCACTCATGGGCAGCGGCGTACTCAATTCTACCTCTGGCCCCTCGCAGTCCTTGCCACCGCCGTTCCTGCCGCCCCCGACTACTGGAGAGGACCCACTGGCGACCATGATGGCAGAGCTGACAAAGATGGGAATGGGCGCAGTTCCGGGTGCAGGGCTTGGGGTTGGTGGTGCTGCAGGCAAAGTCCCCGAACCGCCCAAGCCGCCGACGCCCCTGCGAAAGTGGATGCCGCTGCTGCACCTCGTGTGCATGTGGACGTTGCTGGCCGTGTTCGTACTCTGGAAGGAGCCACAAGCATTTGTCGAAAAGACTGCCGGTGCGGTCGAGGTGGCGTTTTGGAAGCGCTGGCCCAAGTTAGCAACGCAGGGAACCTCCCTGGGCACATGGGGCGTGCAGGTCGTCGTAAGTGGACTTCGTGTGACCTCCCCTTTTGTGATCACTTAGGGATTCGTCGCAGCCGTTCTTTTGGGCGTTCATGACACTACAGGTGATGCTGCATTCGTTGCGCATATTCATCGGTCACGTAAGTCGAGCCTCCATCTGTATGCGGGACGTATGCTAATCGTAGTGCGTTGCAGAATGAAGTAAAGCCACCTGCTCTGCTCTCTTTCGCGCTTCAACACATTCCTTCGCCGTTCCCATCGTTGATCATGAACACATTACGATATTTCCGCATGGGAAGTGCAGTCATGGATGACGTTGCCGCCATTGTATTTGGCATCGGGATAATCATCTTGATCTCGTCTTGGTTTGTCGATTAGAGACCTTTGTGTTGTGTTTTTGGAACGATATTTTCACGATACTGTACTGCGATTACTGTAGTATTGTATAGAGGGTTCCATCATGTCAGGGTAGAATCGCCGCAGCCCCCGTCTTGGGTTGACTAGGCGCGCTGAGCATCTCCTGCACTTGCGCTTCCAACTCCTCTGGAGACGTCGACGCTGAAGTTTTGGCCGCGTTGTCGGCTTTATACCGCTTGGCGACCTGTGCGAGTCGTTCGTTTTCCTCGCCGGGCAGGACGGGAACTCCAGCAGCAAGCGCGGCAGACTTGTACGCTTTCCAGGGTTCACCGCCCGCGAGGTCCATGAATTCCTTGGCAATCGTCGTCGACCACTTGTTGGACATGTCGATCGTCGAGGTTGTTCCGTTTTCTACAAGAGGGGGATGTCAACAGAAGTGAGATAGAAACATCAATAAAAACAACAAGGAAACGTACCAAACTCGATTGTCGCTTGGGGTGTCCAGGTTTCTTCACGCGCCTTCGGGACTCTGTTGAGGGTAATGTCGAGAAGCGGGTTAGCCCAGCGTATTCGGGGTAGCTCTTCCTTGACGAAATGTCTGCATAGCAACCTATCAGCGTCGCGCTTTGGAGCACAGAAAGAAAAACTCACCGTGCACCCATATGGTCGTTCCTCACAGCATACGTCAGACTGATACGCCGGAGCCCATTGAACGCAAGTCGGGGTCCAGCGTTGAGGTTTTCGAGGATACGAGAGAGATGAGACGGGGGCGGGACGAACTTGCCGCGTCTTCGTGGCATTGTTTCGGTTGTCTCCCGAGTTCCCTTGTCAAAATTTCACTTCCCGACTGTCGGTTGTTTGGTCGTGTTGAATTCTAAAGGCTTTGATTACCATCTTTGGGTGGGCCCCTGATATGATTTGGAGGGTCACAAAGATTCAAAAGGTGACACCCGGATCCGAATCTCTCCCGCTCGAAATAAAAAAAAGGTGTGTGTGTGTATCGAAGTGTTCACGTTCGATGTTACGCGCTGTCAAACTCACAATTTCAAAAAATAAAAAAATAAAATAAAAATAAAAAAAAAAACATAAAAAGGTGGAAACACAAAACAACACAAATTTAGTTCTCCACAAGCGTGATCCACAACTAGCGTGGGAAAGCCCACAGCATCCACACGACGAATGTGTGGTACACCACGAAAGACCGGTGAAAGCGACGCCCCTCGTCACGGTCACGCATTCTATCTTCTCCTGTCTCTCTCGCCATCGCGTCGCGTTCGTCCCCTCTCAAATCAGTGATACCTAATCGCCCAAGAGCGCCCAAGTGACGCTGTCACAGACACATGTCGGACGCGATGCCCCGCTCTCTCGCGGAGAAAATCGTGTGGCTCCAGCAACAGTTAGATAGAGAGCGACGCGCCGAGGAGGACGAGCGAACGCGCCAACAAATCATCATCATCAATGACTCGCGCCCACAACAGACCCAGCCACCCCCCGCTGCCAGCCACTCCTCGGATGTGGCGCCGGTGGCGTGTGTACCAGAGCCAGTGCCAGTGCCAGTGCCAGAGCCAGAGCCAGAGCCAGAGCCAGAGCCAGAGCTGGTGGTGGCAGCCTCGACGAATGCGGAAGCAGGCACCTCACAAGATGAAGATGAGCAGAAGGATCGCGCGCGTGTCGACGTGTCTGCGCGCGCGCACGCACTCGCAGCGGCCGAAGCGCGTCGAAACAGGGAGCATACTCGAAATCGTCGACCGGTAAGTCGTCGTTGCTGACGAGTATCCTCACTACATACGTGATTGACGCGCTCACAGGTTACGGCAGCGAGGGTGCGACCGGTGCGGCGTGCTGCCTCGTCCGCGTCCGCGTCTGCGCCCTCGGCCCAGGGGCAGAAGCCCAGAGAAGCCCCGGTTCCATGCCACAAGGGCGACGGCCCGGGAGAGCGCGTACCTGGTAATGATGTCGCTCGCGAGAACGAGAGACCCGAGTTAGGTAACGAAGCACACGCGCCCCCAGCAGAGGGCAACGATCAGGCCAAGGTCACCGAGGCATGCAATGTGTCCGTTAAAATAGAGGTGGAGGACTACGACGGTGTTGTCCGCGCCATGCCCGTGATGCTTCAACTAAAGCTGAAGGAGGAGGAGGATGACAAGGCGGACGTCCTGAATTTGTCTGATCCAAAAGGCAGCGACGACGTGCGTGGGCAGGAATTACCGCTCAGACGAGGAGAGAAAGATGTTTCCAACCTACCCACACAGACGAACGAGCCTCAACCGAGACCAACGGACCCGGCGGCGACGCAAGCAATAACTTCAACGCAGAGGATGGTAATAGACAAGGCGCCAGAGGTGCTCCCAGACGCCCAATAATTCGAGAAGAAACACTCTGTCCCACACTTGGTCCATGACGTCCGAAAGATTATCGTTGTCCACAGGACAAAAGGTGAGAGCCCGCGTCCCATAGCCCGAACCGCACTGACCGGATGCAGCGCACAAGGCCGGATGACCGGGATGATGTGAGGGAGGAGGACGAACGTGAACGAAGGAACGAGTCAACCAGCGGTCTGGACAGAACGCCGGACACTCGCGAACGGTGCGTGCGCCGCCTGCATCTGGTGCGGGGTTTTGAAGCGAAACATAGTCGGTCAACATGGCCAGGAGGGCGGAAGAGGGCGAGGCGGGACTCGGATGGTCTTGGAAGCGCCAGCCCGTAAGTCCAACCGGTCGTCGTCATCATGCTTCCGGACTGACGGTCACTGAGAAATTCCAGTACAACTGGTCCAGACCGCCCGAGCGACCTCGAGCAGGAGCGTAGAGTTGTCTAGCAGTGGTAGGTCAGACTTTGGAGGTCAGGACGCGGACGACATGCTGGACAAGACGCGGAAGAAAGCACTGGAGTCTACGCCGACGACCAAGGAGGTAGAACGATATTGGGTCCAAGCTTCCCGTGGGACCTTGCAGGCTGCGGCGCGGCTCTGCCAACTGCGTGCCCAGATGAAGATGCTGGACATGGAGATGGCAGAAATATTGAGGCACTTGGGGGAGGTAGAGGTGGCTGTAGAGAACATCCCCGTATAGATGGCGTGAATATGTAGGTTGCTGAAAGTTGAATTTACTACTAATCATCCTGTCAGTGTCTGCATCCGAATGAATCTGTGTTGATTGAGACCGAGTCCATTCCTACTGGTAAGTACCTTTGACTCGGTGCAGACTTCTCATTACCCAACATGGGGTATTGTGAGTAGCTGGGAGTTGAAACCAATTTTCCGGTGAGCGATTTAGACTGTCTGGTTACCAGACTGGGAATGGCCGATGTTAGTTGTTTGGTCGTGTTGAATTCCAAAGGTAAGTTACGTAGTAGCGTGACGATCAGGCCGGAGACGCATGCCATCTTCCGTGCATTGAAACGAGGGCAATAGAGGGTACGTGAAATATGACGACGTTACTGGCGAGTGCGAAAAGCACGAGCTGCACAAGACAGGCAAGGTCAAGATCGTCGAGGCGTCCACGTTCCAAATTGAACCAATACACAATAGAACCCTGGCACAAGGAGGATGACGAAAAAGTTGCTTGAATAACTAGGCCTCCGGTCAGAAAGGCGCAGACAAACTTTTCAAGGTAACCGACGTGATCCTGACCGCGCAACCCGAACTCGTGGCACCTCTGAGATTGCTGTTCTGAAGCTTCAGCGCTATTGTCAAAATGGACTTGAAGCTGTAATCAGTTATTGTTTTTATTTTTCAGTATCTGTTTATGTTCGACCCCTCTTGACGTGGCCAAGATACTGACTTCCCTGAAACGTTCACTCCAACAACTATGCAGGGCTGTCAAAGGTTATGATTCTATAAGGAAAGTCTACGATCGAGATAAGTGAGGTGATATTGGACGAAACGAAACGACAAAACGAATGTATGTATGACGAATGGTACAGTAACAGTGTCCCTCAGGCTGCTGCGTGTGTGTACGGTACGGCGCATTGTGACGTTCTACGTGTCCATCGCGTTGCTACGACGCCTTGACACCGTCTGACAATAGATGCATGCAAAAGCGGTGAAAGTCGGTGTGTCGAAAGTAGAGCAATTTTCGTCTTCGGCAGGCGGGGTCGGCGCACTCCCCTCCCTCAAATTGACTGCAATCGCCGCGCTTGGGTTCTGGATCAATATCGTCATCTGAAATCACAGTTGCGAGTGGTGCTGATATCCCCACCTTCCCCAACTACGCAGAGTTTCCCGATGTAACGGAGGCTCCCAGTGAGGCAGGCTGCATCTTCCCTACTAACTGAGAAGATTCTGGTCCTGACATTACAAAAAATGATATACTTTTTGCGTCCATCCTTTCCCCTGAGCTACCCGGAACACGACTAGCAATGTGGTGATTGTCTGATGGGTGCTCGTGAATAACGCAAAAGTGAACCAATCAAATAATCATTACCTGGAATTGAATCAGAGAATGCGCAAACACCTGTGAAACTAAATTTCCAGTCTTGAATATGATGAGGAAAGCAACAGACATGACGAAATGCAGTGCGGCTGCCAGTGATTCGATGACCATCGCAATAGCTGAAGTGTATTCTGTTCCGTATCTCGGTCCCATCAGGGAGACGATGCGGTATCGGAAAATTAGCAGACGGTGAACGATAACAATGGTAAGAACGATGTTCAGCCCCAGCGATAGTGCAATGCAAGGCGGGACTAAGTCGATGCCGCTCGTCCTATATCCATTCGTGGTCAAATACATTATTCCAATGGCTGCACGTTCACAGCGCACGTCAAGCCCGTCTCACTAGCTTTTGATGGAATGGAGTGTAATGACATATAGAGCCGGCAAACAACAGGCAAGGAAAGGGCATAACGATCCAGAGAGGGACTCGACAACTTGAATTCTGATAGATGACTTCGAAGCGTCATACCTGACTTGACGGTGGACCGGTCAATGCTGATTAGAGTGTATAAGTTTGATTCAGTGACCACTAGAGCGTCAGATAACCTTACCGCTACGTTTCCCACAATGCTGATGGGGGTGGAGAACAAATTGGTCTCGAATGCAATTGGGCTGCCTGGGTAGTTACGATGAGATGATGAACGTCATCTAGGTGAATCCTGCAAGTCCAATCATGGCTAAGGCGCCAGAGGTGCTCCCAGACGCGCCCAATAGCTCGAGAAGAAACACTCTTTCCGATACTTGGTCCATGACGTCCGAAAGATTGTCGTTGTCCACAGGACAAAAAAAAAGGTGAGAGCCCGCGTACCATTCCGCATAGTCCGAACCGCACTAACCGGATGCAGCGCACAAGGCCGGAAAGGACAGGTAATACCGTAAGGTTCCTTTACTCTTGATGTCGGGGACCAAATTATCATGGAATTCTCGTGTCAGATTGTGCTTGTGTGTGTGTGTGTGTGTGTGTGACCTCCAGAACCAAAAGTTCCCACCGCCGATAACAAGTGGCGTTTCTTTGTTTGGTTGTGTTGAATTCCAAAGGCATTGCGTGTGCCTTTTTTTCCCCTGGATCCTTTACTAGGGGACAGCGTCGATGATGGTGACGTCCGGGGTATTCGCTCTGCAGTTGCGCTACATAACACAGAGGTTCCGTCTGAAAGTCATGGTTCGTATCAACTTCGTTGTAGTGAACGAGCTGATCACGAAGTCGATGGTCAAAACCGGGCTTCTTGACAACATGCAGGGCAATCTCGACAATCCTGCGATGTTGGCTATCGACCATTTCTGGCGATGAATCCCGTGCGGTTATGTTCCCTATGTCATCTACGCCGATCTCAGTTAAGAAGCCACCCCGGAACGGCTCACGCGTTCCACGCGACCTATATCGTGGCAGCGGCCATATCCCCGCAAGCTATTCCAACAGCTTACGGGGATACTGAAAACCCAGCACTTCTGATGTTCTCATGTGTGGCAGAAGCAGAAATACGATGCCAAGCTGATGTATCACTGCTTTCCGCAGGAGTGTCTAGTGGGGATTGCGAGTCCATGAGTTCGCCTCAATGGGGAACCAGGACCATCTCTACCACACAACGCTATCTCTGCACTCGAGGTCCACATTGACAGAGAGTCGGGTGTTTTCCTTGTGTGATGGACTATGGTACGCCACGTTACTGTCGTGGGATCAATCCCACCGATGCCCACCACGTGCCGCCTCCAAGTTCAACGTTCAGCGTTCAGCTTCAAGATTAGTCCATTATCTCCTCCTAAGTGCTCAAAAAACGACTATTTTGAATACCAGCTACTCCTTCCTACTCAGATTATGGATATGAACAGCAATGACAAGATTACGAGAGTGAGTATGAAAACCAAGATGACAAACATAGCCGCAACCGACGAATGAACGAAATCCGAAAGGTATTGACTAATCGCAAGAAAGTCCGGTCCGAATCTAAGTCGATAGCTCGTTGTAACGAGTGATGCGCAGACGCTGACTAGGTGGAACCACCTGCTCCTCTGATCCATGGGGCGCGCCCCCAAACAAAATGGCGACTCTCTTCATGGCAAGCAGCTGCGCATGGTCAAGATCAGACTAACGCCCGACAATAACGGAATTCAAGAAGAACGTACATTGTGCGCTGCGTTGCTATGATCGTAAAGACCACCAAAGAACGCAGGGGTGGCATCTTTGCCCACATTCTTCTTCAGCAGATGGGGCCCGCCGGGATGCTTGTCAAAAAAGTCGCCGACATCATGGATATACCCCGCGATGCAGATCAATGCCCGGGACTCTGCTTGTCGTTGAACTAGGAAGCAGATGAGCAGGAGCGGCTTGAAAAAGGTGCGGAAAATCATACAGTCTTCCCAGGTAATGACCGGCAAATCTGGCTTCTCAGATGGCCAGGATAGCGCATCTTGTTTCTTGCGAAGGCGCTTGAGTTGAACGGTCAACTCGCCTTTCTGTACTTCGTTGTCTGCGAACTTCTGCAAATATACGTGTTAAGGCTGACACAGTACAAACGCAGAAAAAATTTCCTCACCTTGAGATGGGTCGCGAGCCCAAGCTTTTCACATGACCATAGGAACCATTTGGTCGGATCGTACTGATACCACTTGTAGCCATTGCGGTAATCCATAGGAAATTGGTGGTGGAAATTATGGTAGCCTTCTCCCATAGTGAGGATTGCACTAATCATGCAATCTGTGGGTGTTAGGTTGTCATCGTATGGTTTTTCTCCGAGCCAATGGCACACTGAATTAACACAAAATGTAGACTTGAAGTTCATCAGAGTCAGTCTCAGGTGTCCAAGAGGAAGAACACTGACATGTTGAACGTATACGAGACGAAGCAAAGTCGTCCACACGAATCCACCTTGCCAGTCTCCCCATCCGTACCCTGCCACTGTGATGGGCACGACAATACCCATGATAAAGACCAGAAGGTGATAGTACTTGTGTTGCCACTTGACGACTGGATTTGACTGCAAGTCGCTGACATCGGCCGGGCCGGGCCTTCTCCTGGGCTTGAAGAACATCCATCCGACGTGGGAGTAAATTAGACCCTTACGGGCATCATAAGGATCGAGATCAGTGTCGGTGTATCGATGGTGGGCACGGTGCCTCCGACACCACCAGACAATAGAGTCTTCGACTGCACCAGCAGCAAGAATAGCTAGAATAACCTCTAATGTCCTGGTAGCCTTGTAGGCGCGGTGGGTCCATAGCCGGTGATACCCAGCGGTTATTCCTTAAAAAAATTTCAGTTACCAACTCTTCACACTAGAGAGCAAACATACCAAGACCGGATAGGTAAGAGTAAACCACAAACCAGACAGCTGTATTGAAGCACAAGGGTGTATACCAAGCGCCGATGAGGCCGAGTGTTGGTGGTACGACCAAGATGAAAACATGCAACCAGTGTAGTTCTCTGTACCAGTTGTCCCAAGTAATTGGTGGGAGTGCTGGTTGATTCCTGAGAGTGTATGATACGAAATTTTCGGGAACGTCTTCCGAAGGTATATCATCTGGATTTGCTATGAACTTGGGTTCATGCGTCTTGGCCGCCATCGGAGATGTCGCAAACGAGAGGGGCAGGGAGTGTGTTTTCTCCAGCTTCTGTGAGTTGGGTAGTGGTAGTGGTTGAAGGAATGAAGGATAAGTAGTATAATTATTTTGACCGTAGGAAAGTAAGGCGTAGCACTTGGCAGAGTCACTGAAACATGTGGCATGTAATTGTCCGACATGGCAACTGCCGTAAAACTTCCTGGACCTTGTTCCTGGACCAAAGTGGCGTGGGTAAATTCCTGGACATGTCGACAGACGACCACTGTTTTTACCGGTTTCTCGTATCCATGTTCCTCAAATGTACTTGCGCAGTATTTGGCCTTGCGGAAGACTATTAGGTGGAAATCAGACTGTTAACCTTGACTTGGCATGCGTTCTTCAATAATTTGCCAACGAAGCCGTTTTCCGAAACCCTCCTGCGAAACACTCAAGTTGTCAAACACGTCGCATGCAAGATCTACGATGCAAAAGTTTCGCGACTTGTGCCGGATAGTTTGACCATCAGACCGCCCAAGTGGATGTGTCGAACGTGTGATGGCAAATACAATCCGGTTGCGATAGAGATGGATCTAGTTCACTTGAGCCTAGAGGATATATTCTCAACTCCCCGGCTGGATACGTCATTAAAAATGATACACACGTACAGAATGCACCTTCCAGGAGAGCTTGCGACACCACGAAGAGCGACAGAAGAAACAAGACGCGCTACAACGGACAGCCAAAGCAAGTGGCGCGGCGCCCGCCAGAAAAAGACTCTGGAGGCAGAGATAGATGTAGACGAGAACGAAGACCAAGAGACGCGTCGGCACGCGCGTTCGCAGCGGCTGAAGCGCGATTGTCTAGGCAATATGTCCAAGGACCGGTCAGTCGTTGTGTTTCTTTATCTCGTCGTTATTGTTTTCGTCAGATGCACGGACAGTTTGACCCGATAAACCGTGCGAGGCCACCTGTCGCAGAGACGCCTTCTGGCGTACATTACCACAAGGGTAATAGAGGATGCATATCAGAGGACGATGCTCCTGGCGAAAGGCATGAGCTGAACAGCCAAGGCCAAGATCTTCAAGGCGTTCAATGTGGCCCCGAAAACGGAGGACTATAAAGGGAAGTGAGAAAGGGGCATATGATGCTCTCACAAGAGTTGAAGGACGAAAAGGTTACAAAGACCACCGATCAGAAAGGCGGTGGAAAAGCCAAGGCGCTAACCGACGTGCGTGGACAGAAAACGATACTCAAATGTATGCTTTTTCCAATGACTCACGATGTCCAGGATACCTCGTGTGCAGTTTCGAAGGCGTCCGGGAGCCCATCTATCTCAAGGAAGGTAAGTAAGCAGCATACATCCAGCGTCTGGGCGATCCTAACAGACTGAATCAGCAAACCTTGCTGGTCTGAAGGTGAGCGCGCTCGTTCCTTGACATCCTTCCGGCCCAACATATAGATATCCATTTGTGGCTCGGCCTACCGAGGCTAGTTTAAACAAGCGGTCGGAATCTGGGGATGAAATTTTAGTCAAAGGGAAGGGGAAGAGGCCAAGGTGGCGTCGAAGAAGACAATTGATAAGACTGATGATCACCAGAAGATCTTAGATGGGCTCAAGCTTGAGTGCATGCTGATGCAGGGTGATGAGCTAGAGGATTTCATTGTAAGGTGAAATTGGGAGGGACAAGGTCTTCCCCTGAATGCACTGACCCAGCTCGAGAGCGTGATTGACAACGGTGGCGGCACATTAATGAATTCGCTATCATACGGATTCGACTCGGAATGACCTCGATTACTTATGTAAGTAAGCGTGCACCGCCGTAGCATTCTATTAGCAACCACGAAAGACTACCATCGTGTAGCGTTCGTCCCTCGTATACAATAATCACTGATACCTCCCGAGCCCACTAGTGACTCTGCCACCATCATCACTCGACATGTCGGACGCGATGCCCTGCTCCCTCGAGGAAAAAATCATGTGGCTCCAGCAGCAGCTAGAGAGAGAGCGACGCGCCGAGAAAGATGAACGAGCGCGGAAACAGATCGAGGACTCGAGCTCGCCCAAACAACAGATCCATCCACCCGACTCGGCGCCGGCGCGTGCACCAGAGCCAGGCTCGAATACGGAGGCAGGCACCTCTGCGGACACAAACGAAGACCAAGACGAGCAGACGCATCGCGTGCATGCTGACGTATCTGCGCGCGCATTCGCAGCGGCCGAATCGCGTCGAGCCGTAGCGTATGCTCGAAGTGGTCGACCAGTAAGTTGCCGTACTTACAGTATCCCATCACATACGTTATTTACACGCTGACAGGCTACGGCATCGAGGGTGCGACCGGTGCGGCGTGGTACCTCGTCCACGCCCTCGACCCCATGCCAGCACCCACTCCAGGCTGTGGCGAGGACGTATCCCTGTGTTCAATGCCACGAAGGCGACGGAGGGCGCGTCCCTGGTGACGAACTTGCTCGCGAGAACGAGAAACCCGAGCTAGGTAACGAATCAGAAGCACACGCGCCCCCAGCAGAGGGCAAAGTTAAGCCCAAGGTCGCCGAGGCATGCAATGTGTCCAAAAAAATAATAGAGGTGGAGAACCACGATGAGGTTATCCGCGCTATGTCCGCGATGCGCCCACTAAAGTCGAAGGAGAAGGAGGATGGCGAGGAGAACGTCTTGGACACGTCTGATCAGAAAGGCAATGACAAGGGCAAAGGCAAGGCGCGAAAAGACGTGCGTGGGCAGGAAACACTGCTCGGACGAGGAGAGAAAGAGGTTTGCAAACTGCCCACACAGATGAACGAGCCTCAATTGACCCGGTGGCGACGCAAGCAACGACTTCAGCGCAGAGGACGATGGTAGACAAGGCGCCAGAGGTGCTTCCGAACGCGCTCAATGAGAGAAACATCTTGTCCGACGCTTGGTCCATGACGTCCGAAAGCTCGTCGTTGTCCATAGGACAAAAGGTGAGAGCCCGCGTCTAGTTTAACATAGCCCGAACCGCGCTGATCGGATGCAGCGCACGAGGCCGGATGATCGGGATGATGTGGTGGAGGAGGACGAACGCGAACCGGGGACAGCACGTAGAAGCGAGTCAAACAGCAGTCTAGACAGAACGCAGGACACTCACGAACGGTGCGTGCGCCGCTTGCATCTGGTGCGGGGTTTTGAAGCGAAACATAGTCGGTAAGCAAGGTCGGAAAGGCAGCAGAAGGCGAGGTGGGACGAGTGGATGCTGGAAGCGCCAGCCCGTAAGTCCAACCGCTGATAATCATGCTTTCGGACTGACAATCACTGAGAAATTCGAACACGTCTGGTCCAAGCCGCGCGAGCATCATTGAACAAGAGTGTAGAATTTTCTAGTGGCAGCTCGGACTCGGGAGGTCAGGATGAAGACGATACGTTGGACAAGGCGAGGAAGAAAGCAGTGGACTCTCCAACAACAAAGGAGGTAGAACGATGTTGGGTTCAAGCTTCCCGACATATAGAAGAATTGCAGGAGCTGTCACGGACGCAGAGCACGGCTACGGAGGTCGAGGAGGAGGAGCGAGTGATCGTGCCGGCTGTAGAGAAGGCGGCGCCGGCGTCGGACGCCCAATCCATATTGGCGGTGTCTTCAACAACGCTCAAGGTAAGTCGTCGGGGTGGTAAGGCTTCGATGTGGACGCTGACGGTGGTATAGAGAAGGCGTGGGGAGGACGGAGAGAACGACGAAGAGAGCGCCACGGCGCCAAGGAAGAAGACCGCCCCAGCCGTAGCCATGGAGTCCAGATCCACGGTGGTCTGTGATCGCTGCGCAAGAGCCGGAGTTCCTGGAGAATGCCAGAAGGGACCCTCCGTGGCGTGCACGCGCTGCAAAAGTCGCAGGAAACGGTGCAGCCTGGTCACAGCTGGGCAGACGGAACCAAGCAAGATGGGTGTCGATCTGCGCGCCCTCTTTCAAACACAAATCGAAGAAACCCCGGCGGTAGTACTACCGGCGACAAAAGGTACGTGGGCCTATTGTCAAATGACTGCGCAACTAACCCGGTAACAGAAGGTGGACTGATCCAAGCGACTGCCAAAGCAGGACCTAGCAAGGGGGTGATGTTGCCCATCAGTCTCGAGTCCGACGACGAGGACGAGGAGGAGGAGGAGGAGGAGGAGGAGATGTCGGTGAAGGGGAAGGGGAGAGGGAAGGAGACGGCGGAGACGAGGAATGTGACCGGTCGCGTGGCGTACCTGAAGGAACGGGACCGCCTTGCTCGCCAGCTCAACGCGTTGCATGCCCGGCTTTTCCAGATCCGGGCGAACTTCAGAGCTCTCGATATCGAGCAAGATGAGGTGATGATGGAGCTAGAAGAAACAAGGCTCGCGCTCGAAGGTTTGGACGTAGAGTAGCGTATTGTAGTCCACTTTTTCCCTTTCTAAGGGCCGTAGCTGTACAATACTAGTCTGCCAAACGTATGAGCGTCTGTCCGGTCGAAACCGAGGGAAGGGAAATCGAAAGAAAAAGTCAAATACAACACGGAAAAGTATGTACGTGTTGCCGCCTGACTCGTCTTCATCGGTCGGCTACGATGTCCATATATGCCTACCGGTTTTGCCGCAGTCGGTGGTGTTCTTGAGGACCCTAGTGACACCGACTGCCAATGATCATCAAAGATTCGATTCCACATGGCACGTCGAACGCAAACCCAAACGCGGTACTACACCGTACCTCAGTTCTAATACGAGGGGCGCACTCGTAGGCTGGAAAGAATGTTGGTACTGCACACCTACCTGTATCTGGTGCGACTATGGCATCATTTAAACTTGAGTATTGTGTATGTATGTATTAAAAAATGGAGTTCGTCGTGTCGTGTCGATAATGCGCATCGCCGACTCGGACTGTCTACTGTGGGCGTTCGTCGATGGTGCCACCGCAAATGCACGTTGAATTGCAAGTCGCCATGGTGAGGTTAAAGGCGCAGCAACTTGTAGACGACCTCCAAGTTTTGGTGGATGGAAGGGGAGAGTGTCTTAATCTGTAGTACAACAGCCACTGATACCAACTTGTGTCTAAGCATACCGTACAGTGTGAAAATAAAATAAAATACACAGAGGAGAGTGTGTGTAGACTCTGAATATGACCAAACATCACCGGTTACCTACCGACATGAATAAATGGAACCCAGGAGTCGAAGGGAGCGCCAGAGTCGCGGAGGTGCTGGACAGCGTAGTGCAACGCTTCTGCAGCCTCGTGCTGTCGGGAACCTTCCTAGCATCCCGAAAGAGATGCCTGTACACCTCCTTGGTCACTTTCGGTGCGTCATGATCTCGTATTGCCCACATCGTTGCGATGACGCCACCATAACCTGCAAGAAGCATTCCAGCGGCGAGATGTACGGATTCTTCTGACAGCTTCTCGTCTCCTTGTGCAGTCTGACAGGCCGAAAGGAATGCAAGTCCACCATGAGGGCGCGATAATGGGATGATGTCTGAGAGCTTCAAACGACGATTTGTCCGCGAGGCAAAGCCCACTGTCGAGCGGTTTCGCAGTATCTTGTACCCCATGACATGCGAAATGAACCCAATCAGCGTTCGTCATTTTCGCCACGACATCCTCGACGGTACCAGATGATCCCTGCAGAGTTACGAATCGGGAGTTGCCGGACAGTCTTTCAATGTGATTGATCTCTTCCTTGACCCCGGGTAGCTTAGTTTGACCATCCTGTGGCGGCTGGGGAACGGTTACGAGACGAATGTTAGATGGCTTGGATGCATTCTGATCTGGCTCAGCGAATGGAATGAGAGAACTGAGTGTTGGTATGTAGGAAGATACAGCGAATTCGGAAAGCTTTGTGCCCGCCATATCTGTTCCATCACGGTAGAGACCAGCAGCGTGTATGGGCAGAAATGCAAAAGGCCCTGTCGGGCACCAAAAGATACGAGTTGCTTTCTCAGTGGCAGCCAGTGGTTCCTGATAAAACAAAAGTACGTCAGAAACCATCTGCTGCAAGTTCAAGTAAATAGTTATCGTACCAGTAGGCCAAGGGAAACGAGAACGGGGTATACAACCCTCTTCCATAGGAGTCCCAGAATGCGCCGGAACCTGTCATCAGGCGAGTATTCCTCTATCTCTTCAGGATCCGGTGCGCCCTCCCTGTCATTGCATTCGATCTCGTTCTCCATCAATAACACATTTAAGGAATGTTGCGATACGGGATTATCTTCAGACGAGATGAGGGCTGAAATGTCGTTGCGTGAAATCCTAAGATAGTTGCGCCTCACCAATAAGCAATGCAAGACTTGAAGATCGTGGTAGCTAATATCGAGAAGAGGGACAGGAACAACACTACTCGATCCTGCCTTGATGATGAAAGCATCACATCGTTGCTTGCTGGCATTAAGATAGACAACTGGTCCAGCGCTTGCGAAAACAGCAAGTTGTTCGATTGTCTTCGGGAGCAAGAATCGCTCGAAACCTGGCAAGGACCGTATTTCGACCAGGAGGTTTTCTCGTCTGAAGACAAGATCATGGTGCCTCTGGACTTCTTCCTCAAGCGACTGACTCGTTCCAGACACCAAGTCGTCGGTATGGTAGCTAGTGCTCTCCAGCAGTCTGGAGATGTGCTGAAACTGGTCAGCGAGTTCAGAATGCTCGACAAAGAGTTCATCGACTGGAGTGCGAAGCTGGAGAAACTGATTCCAGACAATGGAACGCCCTTGTTCAAGCCACTCGACGGCCATTTCAGGGTGTCCAGCTTCAAGTGCGGCAGCGGCAGCGTCACGTGCTACGTAAGCCGCCTCGACGAGCACATGGTACCGCTCCGTGAGTGGGAGCCCGAGCCATGCCAACTGTGGAAGAAGGTTGATGGCGGCAGCACATGCAGCAAGGAGGGTCTTGGAGTTGCCCTGGAGGCGGGCAGAGGAAATCCAGAAGCGAGCACCACGAAAATGAGCAGAGGTGGGTCCTGTAGAAGCACGGCTGGCAATTTCAAAAAGGGAATTGGCAGCGGAGAGACTGGGAGGGTCACGAGAGTGATTGAAATGCCTCATAAGTGAAATACCCAGGTTGATCAACAGAGTTGGCTTGGTAGGATGGCCATCGGGGATGAGACGAACTGCCTCCTCCTTAACCGAAATGGACTTCTCCACGTCCGCAAAGTCGCCGACTCGGTGCGCGTAGCGACTCAATAGTGAATTACCAAGGTTACTCAACCAAGCTGGCTTGACAGGATGGCTATCAGGAATGAGATGGATGGCTTCCTCTGCCGCCAAAATAGACTTGTTGATATCATCGTGGTCACCAAGGCGCTCAAAGCGACGATGTAATGAATTCCCGAGCTGGCTCAACAGAATTGCCTTCTCTGGATGGCCATATGGAGTGAGTCGAACTGCCTCTTCTTTCATTAAAACGCTCTTGTCTATGTTTGCAAGATCCCCGAGGCGCTCGAAGCGACGAAATAACGAGTTTCCGAGGTTGCTCATCCGGCCAGGCTTGTCTGGATGACCATCAGGTGTGAGACTGACAGCCTGCTCTTTCACTGAAATGGACTTATTGATGTCTGCGAGGTTGCCGAGGCGCTCAAAACGACGAAGTAACGAGCTTCCAAGGTTGTTCAACAGAGCTGGCTTGTCTGAATGATCATCAGAAATGAGACGGATTGCCTCCTCCTTCAGCAGAATGGATCTGTCTATGTCCGCCAGTTGATCGAGGCGCTCAAAGCGACTAAACAAGGAGTTGCCGAGGTTGTTCAACCTAGCGGGCTTGTCGGGGTGGTCGTTGGGAATCAGAATGACTGCCTCCTCCAACATTGAAATGGACGCATTGACATCCACTAGGTCCCCTACGCGATCAAAGCGAATGAACAAGGAATTCCCAAGATTGTTCAGCACACCTGGCCTGCTGGGATGGCCTTCGGGTGTGAGACGGACTGCCTCTTCTTGCGTCGAAATGGCCTTTTCAATATCTGCAATGTCTTCGAGAGACTCGAAGCGACGAAATAAAGAGATTCCTAGGTTGTTCAATCCGATTGGTCTGCTGGGATGGCCAGTGGGAGTGAGATGAATGGCATTTTCAAACGTTAACATGGACCTTTCAATGTCCGCAATGTCTCCCAGGCGCTCAAAGCGACGCAACAAGCAGTTCCCGAGAGTTCCCAACATGACTAGCTTGAGGGGATGACTATCAGGAGTGAGCTGAATTGCCTCGCTCTGCGAAGAAATGGACATATCGATGTCTGCAAGTTCACCCAGACGCTCGAAGCGATGATAGAATGAGTTTGCAAGACTGTTCAACCGACCTGGCTTGTCAGGATGGCCATCGGGAGTGAGACGGACAGCTTCCTTCAACACAGAAATGGACCTCGTGATGTCCACAAGATCACCAAAGCGATTGAAGCGACTCGACAGTGAGTTGCCAAGGTTGACCAATCGAATTGGCTTGGTAGGGTGGTTATCTGCAGTAAGATGGACTGCTTCCTCATTCATCAAAATGGACTTGCTTATGTCCGCAACGTCACCAAGGAGGAGAAAGCGACTACGCAACGAAGACCCGAAATTGGTCAGACGAGTAGGCTTGCAAGGATGGCGATCGGGAGTGAGATGGAATAACTCCTCGTGTAGCGAAATACACTTGTCAATATCTGCGAGGTCTTCGAGACGATGGAAACGACGGGATAATGAGGTCGCAAGGTTGTTCAGCCGACCCGGCCTGTCAGGATGTCCTTCAGGAGTAAGACGAACAACCTCCTCCTTAATTGAAATGCTCCTGTCAATATCTGCAAGGTTGCCGAGGCGCCCAAAACGACGATGTAACGAGTCCCCCAGATTGTTCAATCGTGCAAACTTCTTGGGGTGGCCAGTGGGAGTGAGACGAACAGCGTCCTCAAACGTTGAAATGGACCTCTCAATGTCTGCGAGATCTCCCAGGCGCTCAAAGCGAGTCAACAAGGAGTTCCCGAGGTTGTTCAACATGGCTGGCTTATCGGGATGATCTTCGGGAATGAGACTGATTGCCTCCTCTCTCAACAGCATGCACCTGCCGATGTCTGCAAGGTCACCGAGGCGTTCAAACCGACGAAACAAAGAGTTCCCGAGATTGTTCAACCGAGCTGGCTTATCAGGATGGCCATCAGGAGTGAGATGGACAGCATCCTCAAATGTCGAAATGGACCTCTCCACATCCGTAAGGTCTCCCAAGCGCACAAAGCGAGTCAAAAATGAGTTCCCGAGATTGTTCAGCCAAACTGGCCTGTCAGGATGACCATTGGGTGTGAGATGGAGTGCCTCCTCTTTCAATGAAATAGACTTGTCAATATCCGCAATGTCACCGTGACGGTGAAAACGACTCCAATATGAAGACCCAAGGTTATTCAACCGGCCTGGTTTGTTAGGATGGTCATCGGGGGTTAAACGAACTGCCTCCTTTCTCATTGAGATAGGCTTATTGAGGTCCACGAGGTCACCGAAGCGATCAAAACGACAAGATAAGGAGGACCCAAGGCTGCTCAGATAGCCTGGCTTGTCGGGATGGTGATCGGGAGTGAGACGCATTGCTTCCTCTTTCAACAAGATAGACTTGTCAATGTCCGCGGGATCACCTGAGCGCGCGAAGCGACGATATAACGCATTTCCGTAGTTGATTAACAGGGTAAGCCTGTCGGGATGACTGTCGGAGATGACATGGAGCGCTTCTTCTTGCAGTAAAATGGATTTGTTCAAGTCGGCGAGGTCACCGAGCCGTTCAAAGCGCCTCAGAAGTGAGTTCCCGAGATTGTCCAATACAACTGGCTTGTCAGGATGGCTATTGGGAGTGGCTTGCATGGCAGTCTCCAATACTGAGATTGCCCGGTGGATGTCAACAAGATCGCCACTGCGCTGGAACCGATCGTATGATAACCTTCCAAGTCTAACCGGCAACGCCGGCTGGCGAGCATTCCGATAAGACATGTTGCGTAACATATCTCCTGACTTCTGTATTGAATATTCAGGATCTGCCTGGGAGACTCCAGCATTCACCGCCTGCATCGGCACAAAGACTGTCGCCATCTGTAACGCGAAGTGCCCTGCTTGGCGTGCGTGACTCTCTACTGGGCAAATGTCCACCACTCTCCTAAGTAAATCTGTTGCTTCCGTCCTGTCGGATATGTCTCCTCGCCTCTGGAAACGAGCAAGTAGCACAAGACTGAGATTAAGCGCCGTCAGGTAGTGATCTGGATGGCTGCCAGTGCGAAGCTGGAGAGAATCACGATACAATTCAATCGCCATATCCAGGTCGAGAGATCGATTATTAGCTTGACAATCGATGAACTTTGCATTCGCCAAGTTAAATAAGACAGCTGCTCGATCGGGGTGATCTATGGGGCACAATTCCTGGGTACGCCGGAAGGAAGTTATGGCTTCGTCCAAATCCGTTTGGTTCTGCTGCTGGCAGTAGCGCATGAGAGCACAGTGTCCCTCATCAGTGAGCTGTTCTAGCTGTTTCGTTGCATTTGAATCCATTAGCTATCATCACATGAGGTAAGATACGTCGTCGACGAGATGAGCGGACCACTCACGACAAATTTGGCCGACAATTCATTTACGTCGCACATCCGTCGTTCAGTGAAGATTCTGAGGGACGAACAAGATGACCAGATATCATCCCTTTGTACCTGAAAATTGATAGCTACGACGAGATGTCAGGCCTAGGAGTGTGTGACAGCCACCAGAGTTACGAACGCTGAAGGTGTTCATTCTTATCGAGCACCTCTCCCACTGAAATATCGAATTGGCGAATCAGCTCTCCAGTCCCGAGCATTTGTCCAAGCTCGAACGATGCATAAATCCGGAACGAAATGACAGATGATCGTGTCGACGGCCTTTAACATTGTGAGGCAAAGTAGCAGGAATAGGAAAAAGAGTAACAGACAAAAGGAACTCTTCATCCCACTCCACAACGTCCTTTCCTATCAACAAGGGGTTGTTCAATGTTTGCGTGGTCTCCCCGTCGATTTCTATGGCAACATAGAAGCCTGCTGGCAGTCGACGAAGGCTACACGCAGCATCTGTGGCATGAATGTCTGAAAAGGGTTTGAGCAATCTGCCAGGATACCAGAGACCAACTACATACGGGTAATGAAGACACGTTCGCATTTGTTTGCATCAGACGAGTACGGCCCGGGTTGTGAGTGGCGCGCCCTCCATCTCGCCCAAGTACACCGCATTCGGAGGGCAAGAGTTGAGGTGGATATTCGGTTGCCCATGGATGCGAAATTTTCCGGGAGTCTGAGAACAAGGACGAGTATGGGCGAGTTCTGAGGGGAGGACCTGCTGCAGTAGGTTGAGTTGTATGCATGCGCATTGCGGGCCGCGGCCCAGTGGCCACAGCACATGATAGAAGCTTCCTTGATTAAGTTCTCACGATTCAACGTGGCCCCAATAACATGTAAATACGATCCAGGACTCGGAATATTTACTCTACATACAACAACAGTCCATACATTTTACCACTCTAGATTGATACAATATCTCACTTATAGGTATTTCCTGTAACTGTTGGAAATGGCGGTATGTAGTCTCCCGTATTAGGCAGACCCTTAAGGAAGACAGTCATTCCTTCCATTAGGCCGAATTTGTTTCGAGTAGATCGAAAAGTCACTAACTGATCGAACATAGAAATCAGACATACGTTGTGCCCCACTTCCTCCCCGAGCGCACCATATGACTCCAGGCTCAGCAGGAGAGCTTGCGACACCACGAACTTGAAGAGCTACATCAGAAACAAGATGCGCCGCAACGAATACATCAGCCCAAGCCTCAAGTGGCGCGGCACGCGCCAGAAAAAGACTCGAAGGTAGAGGTAGAGATGAAGGAGATTGAAGATCAAGAGAGGCGTCGAACGCATGCAGACGTGTCTGCACACGCGCTGGCCAAGGAACATGTCTGAGGGTGGATAGCAGGGGTAAGCCTGCTTCACTACACGTCCATCAGGGGAGATTTTGAATCCGCTCACGGACATTTGCTCGAGCGATCGAAAAGTCGCTAACCAATAGAACATAAACCAGACAATCAGAGTCTCGTCTTCCGATCTGGTTGCGATCCTCGTCCTATCCAGGATGATACTATCCATCGCACACACCTAATTGCCGTGTCCTCTGCACTCGATCGTTTTTCAGTGGATCTTTGCATTCCACAACGTCACTGGACCACTCCTTGTCCCGTTCATGATACACTTTCCATTTTCTGACAACTCCAGGCGTGAAATAGTACTCATAGTATCGCCGTCTTCCTCTTGCCAACACAGGCTCAATGATAAAAGCTTTTTTCGGCTGTAAAGCTTGCTGGTACTGCAAATTTACATGTGTCTGGTGCGACTGTCTATGGAATCGGCATCTCGACTTGAGTATTATGTATCCGGGATATAGAGATTGTAATTCACCTTGGTAATGCGTATCGCCGACTGTCTGCTGGGGACGTTCGTTGATGTTTTTACCGCACAGGAATCTTCCCGTAAATTAGGTATTTCAGTGCTATCTGCGTCTGAAAGAATGGTCAGCATCAACGATATGGCTTGTAGAACCCTACAGCAATTTGTGTTGAGAACCGAGATGGTTGTTTGGTGGTGTTGAATTCGAATGGCTTTGCCTTTTTTGGGTGATTACATTTGGCGACAACGACGCCGATTTGAGGCTGTTCAACGGATACTTGAATAAATATCAAACATGGCAGAGGAAGATAACCTTGTGATGCGCAGGTCTAGGAGGAGTACCGCTGGGAATAGGTGCGTCCACTTGGGTCTCCTTTCCAACAACACACTGACAACCGTTAGGATGGAGGTAGCCTTGGCGGAGCTCGCCGTCGAGGAAACACGAGAGCCCGAGGAAGATATCGATTTTGTCGTCGAGAAGGGTGAGTGTCTATGTCTTCTCTTTCACTTTGAGCTGATTTGGCGCTTTGTCTGCGTAGATGAGGAGGATGTCTTTGAGTCGGATTTCGCGAGTACAGACGAAGAGGCGGCGCAAGAGGATGCCGATGAGGGAGACGGAACAGCGAGGGAGGAGGAACGAAGGGAACGTAAGGTGCGCCTTTTCACTCTTTGTCGCTTCGACAACTATCTTCCTCACTCTTTTCCTGCTTAGACTGCCCGCTCGCGCGTTGAAAAAGCGACTGCGGCAGCACACGCTCGCCAGCGCGTCACGTTCAATCCAGAATTGACGACCTCCCAACCGAAATCAAAACTTCCTTCGAAACCCAAACGCCGTGTCTCGCTGGGTGTCGTCGTGAATGCCGAAACAGGTGAAGTCATTGAGAACGGGGCGGGAACGGTTGGGGCCAAGAGGCACAGCCAGAGACGACATACGGTGATGAACACCTCGGCAACTGTCAACCGTATCAAGGATGCCGAGGAGAAGCGGGTGCGTGGCGGTCGTTCGTGACCTGGTGTCTGTACCTCGCTCATGCAAGTCGCATATAGGCTGCGATTCCAAAGAAGACGAAGACGATTACTCGACTGCCGACACAGGATGAACTGATCGCACGGGCACTGGACACCGAAGAGGGAAATACCTCAGAGCACAGAAATTACCTCCGTCTCGAAGAAGAGAAACGCGCGAAGGCGCGTGTGGTCAAGCCCACCATTGACGGCCCCGTCCTGAGATGGATCAGCAAGAAGGAAACGATCAATGTGGAAGTCCAGCTTCCGCCTCCGCCACCTGCACCACCAATGACGACAGCAGCCAGTTTGTATGGGACCAAGTACAGCTTTGTGTATACGGCGAACAGTGGCATGGGTACGGTAGGGAGTCAGGCGTATAGTATGCCATTTTATGCGTATACGCCAGTCATTCCTCAGAACGCAACATCGAAACCCCAAGGAGCGTCCGCGCCCGCGTCTACGCCAGGGACAGCATCGTCATCGTCGCTGGGCGAGAATCTGGCCACGCCCACTGCATGTTCGGCTGCGCCAGCATCAGCCGTGCCACACCTTTTTCCTTCCTTGCCGTCAACCTCCTCCACAAATCTTCAAGAACTTATTCCATCTGCCGTCAACTCCCTGGATTCCGTCACACAGGCTGCATCACAGCGACAACAGCAATCACAACCCTACGCCCAGACTCAATCTGTACAACCTCAGGTACAATCCCAACCACAAACTCAACCACAAGCTCGCTCTCAAGGACAACCTTTCGTCTTCTCTTACCCCTCTGCATCCCCCACCCGCCTCGTCGTTCACCGCAAAGAAGAGGTCTGCAAGAACTACGTGATCCACGAGGTCTCCCAATCCATTCCCTCCAAGCCCCCGTGGATTGACACCATGTCGGCCATGTTCGGAGACCATGTACGATGGGACGAGTTGAAGGTGTTCACGGGAAAGGGTCGACCACTAGGTACGTCGTATGCGTATAAGCGTGTCACTCACGATATTGACCACCTCTTTCCCTACTGCTTTTATTTATTCTTGCTTGCCGTTCTCGACACTAGCTCGTCCGGTCCGCACGTGTCCCATCACTGGCCAACCTGGAAAATACTGCGATCCGAGGACGAATGTCCCGTTTGCGAATGTGGGCGCATACGATGTACTGACGAAGGTATTGGGGAGGGGGTATGTGTGGTGTAGTGCGTTGGGATGCTATGTGGGGGCAAGCAGTACGAGTCGACGGGAGGGCGCTTCAAGTGGAAGTGGCGAAGGGAGTGCTGGTTCGAGCGTGGGTTCCAAAACAATGGGGGATGCTGTTACGGATATAGGTGAGGATGAAAGCAGGGCTGAGACAGAAGAACTGGAAGAACGGACCACGAAACGACGCAAGGTGGGAATTACAGACGGGTAACGAATGAAACATTATGGTTTCGTAGTCTTTGCTTGACCGACATCAGTCGTTGCCACCCATCCCTTTACATTTATGGGCCGTCGACAAAAGTCATATGCAAGCCTCCTTTGGGGGAGCTCTGTGAGACAACTTCACGATGTAGCGCAAATATTCGATATGAATTATCCATTTCTGATCTTCTCTCGAAAGTCTTTTTTTTTTACCGTTTCAGAATCTTTGTCAACTTGTGGATGGGTCCTCCGTTAAGCCCACCGCAACTCGGCCCGACTCGATCGAAGGATCATCCCACCTACATGACGACTACTCGCTTATTCCCTTCGCAGGGCTGGAATCCACTTCCCAGTTCTGGATCCCTCTTGCAACCGCCCCGCCGAGCCAACGGTGAGTTCTCCCTTTTACTTAACATGCCCGACCCGATCCCTGGCGGTTCAAGTACTCAGCATTCGCAGCTCTCCTTTTCACCGATCAATGTGACGCACACTGTTAACCACGCTGATCTGCTCCTTAACTCTCGACGGACTGCAAGGGGGCACGACTCGGCTCGGTGCACCAACACTGCTATCGCACTCTCAGCCACTCCCTTTTGTTTCGATCGACGCCAACGCTCATGCTCTTTTCCCAAGCGCAACCATGACCCCCGCTGCACAGTGCACCGTTTCTCCATTTTGCCTTTCATTCGGACGCGCACAGTATCAAACGTCGAAAGCCGCGTCACTGGAAGTTGTAAGGGGGGGCGGCACTGCTATCGCTCCGTCCTTCGCTCTCTTTCGCTCCCATTAATGCCCCTCCACCTCATGCTCTTTCCGCCAGCGCGACCGTGACTCTCGCTACACGGCGGTCATCGGCGCACCATTTGAGCATCAAACGTTGACCGACGGGAGGCCCCGCTGAGCTGGGCAGCGCTTCGCGCTGCTGCACTGCACGGTTTCAGACCGGCACTCCTTTTCATCTTCAGATGACGCACTTCGCTTTCTCCACTTCTGCCCCCCTAACGATCATCGCTGTTCTGTTCTGTTCCCCCATGGCCACCTCCTGCACCATCCACGGTATCCTCGCTGTCCGTAACGGACGTCTGTTTGAATACACACCCTCAAAAACATTCTGGAAGCATGTCGATTTTTTTTACCTCTTTCATCCGGTAATGATCTTCCCGTTGAATTCGTTACTTTCGGTCGCAGTTCTGCTCCCTTCGAAGACGGTACCTACAGTGGTGTCGCACGTGCCGTTGCTCACACACCCGTTTCAACGACCTCCGTGAGCGCGCCTACAGATATCGTCGAACCCGTTTTGCAGCTTTTTTAGATCGAGGTACGTCCTCACAATTCACTGTTCACTTTTCTATCACCTACGTTCTACTTACGTATCCTCAGCTGTTTTCGCCTGTTCCGCCTCTCGCTTCCGACACTGACTGTCGTATGCCCTCACTGATCTTCGTCATCGGTGGTAAGGTTGCTCGCGGCAATCTGTCGTTTGAGGGGCAACATGCTTTTGATGTCGATATCTCGCAGTACGGAGCAGTCGCACATCAGCTCCTTCGCTCCCGCGGCTATTATCCATTCAGCAACGCCCGATTATCGAAAACACCTGTTCCTGACACTGGAAAGCATGTTATCGTTCACGGAGAACGTACAGGCTTCCGAAGAGAAGATACTCTACTATTGTTCTCAGAATCGAATAAAGAGCTCTCTGTTGCTAATATAGCATACAAGTCCCTTCTAATTTGACTACTCTGTACCGTGCGAAAACTCTCCCAAAGTCCGAAGGTTCCGCTTGTTATAATATAAAGGTATACGAGTGGTATCATCACGGCCATAAATACAGAAAGACAGGCAGAGAAACGGATACAGACAAAAACTCTGCCAGCGCCGAAAAAGTTCACCTCCGACCCAACCCGCTCAACTCCCAAGCCATATTCTGTTGCACGAACGGCAAACTACCCGCCAACCACAACGCCCAATTGCGGAGCGTCGCCGCGCTGATCGGCAACCACCAGTACGCCCACGAATTACTCTTCAAACTCATCATTGTCAACATTCGCTTGGTGAGACCGATCACCTCGAGTGCGCGTGCATGTCGTTGGGCAGCAAAGTCGCTGAGGATCTTGTCCGCTTCGGAAAGTGACTTGGTCTCAGAGGCTTGGATGTGCTTCGGCAGAACTTCGCCCAAGAATATGGCGTCGCGCAACCCAAGATTCATGCCCTGCCCACCTGCGGGGGAGTGAATGTGGGCCGCGTCTCCCAAGAGAAGGATAGCGCCGCCCTCTGGCTCTGCCGCCAGCAATCCGCCTGAAGATCCAAGGCGAGTGAAGAAGGTATCCGCGATAGCAGCGTGGTTGCGGAAACGAGTCACCCATACCATGTCCTTAATACGGACAGACTTTCCATTTGGGTTCACTGAGGGATCCGATGATAGACGGAACGGCCCAAATCGATCGATGAGATTCTGGACATATTCTTTGGAAGGCGAACGAGGGATCTCTCCATCTTCCAAGGGTACACCAGCACCGATGCGGTAGAGTTGTCCAGCGAGAGAGGGTTGACCATTGGAAACGAGGTATTCATTGAAGGTGGATGGCATCGGCACACAAATGAAGAAGCCGTTCGGGGTCAAGGTCCCCGCAGAATGGGCATCCTCAGTCAGACCATCGAAGGTGACATCTGCGAGGATCATTTGAGCAAGAACCGATGTCTCTTCCAACCTTCCACTAATTGGATCGATGAAAGGGACACCAGTGGTGGTGCGCACCTAAGTGCGAAGTGAACAAGACAACGTCAGAGTGTGTGGCCAACGGGAACTCACCACTGAGCGTGCACCGTCAGCACCAATCACATATTTCGCGGTGATTACACTGCCGTCTTCGAACACGACGTCAGTCAGATGAGAATTGTTCTTGTTAGGGTTCATTCCGGCGACCTTGAGAGGTCTATGAACGGTCACGCCCAAGCTAGCCAGCTTCGATTGGAGCACGTGTTCCGTCAGGTTCTGAGGAATCACAAGTGCATACGGGTGACGAGTATACCGTTTGAGGGACGAGACATCGGGAT
>JBBPPX010000147.1:0-64229 GCA_038092235.1 Leccinum boreale
CGTTAGAGAATGACCTTGAATAGTATCATTTGCGGGACATATGAAGAGCTGTCCTTTTCTTTGTTTTGTACGTTCACGACACACGGCGGCATTCCACTGACGTCGAACGCAATGGCGGGGTGTGATTAAAACTGCTTCGTTCCAAGGATATGATGAGAAGTCCGTAGCTGGGCATGCTGGATTCGTTATAATCAGAGAGCGTAGCATTTGGACAGTGTGCAAGTTGCGCACGACAATTAATTGCCATGTCGAACGTGACGTAGTAAGAGCTCCAGCCATTCGTCGCCCACAACTCGAACCTGTTGTTTTAAACCAACAACTGTCTCGAATCGCTCGTATAGTGAACGTCAGAGGAGGTCGTCCGCTGTTGCTTACAAGGGATCTAATTGCCAGTACAGAGGCTTGCCGCCAACGGTTCGGTGGAAATTGATGGAAATCGCCAACGAGAATGATATTGACTCTGCCAAATGGTAGTTTTCCTCCTTCCACTCCCGCCAAATTCTTTGCCTTGCTCAGAGCTGCTGAGACATGTGCTAGAAAGTGGCACGAAACCATTGATATTTCATCTATGATGAGGTAGTATTTGTTGCGCCAATACTTTGCAAGTTCTCTAGCCGATTTCTGTGATCGTTCGTGTCGATGATTGATGAGTGAAATGACTTAAAACCGAACCATTGTAAACAAGGTATTTGCCGACGAAGTGCGGCCGTGCTTTCTAGTCGGTCTATGAAACTCAAACAGGGGCGGGGAAACCAGACACGAAAGACGCCCAAACTGCCTACAGCATACCTCCACGCTCATGCTCGTCCATCCCAGTACCACCCCTCCCAAGCCCTACGTCTTTCAACCCAACAATATGCACAACACCACCCTCTTCACCACCTCCACTGATGGGGTCTTGGATCCGCTCTACAACGTCACGACTGACCTCGCGTCGGGCACCAGCCACCCCGCGACGCACGTCCACGAAACCCGAACAGGGCGCCGGGTAGCGACCATTGCGCGGCGCCTCCTCTTTCCCGACACCATCTCTTTTGTCGGTCAATGTCAGGACTCTGGAAAGCCGATCAGCGTCAAAAAGTGGTTACGACAATGCAAGCTTCCCGACGGGTAGTAAGTCGCTGCACAGCACTCAAGAGGAACAAGGAGGCTGAATTTTGAGTTTGTTTCGTTCCTGCCTCAGTCCACTGCACGAGATGCACACAAGCATCGGAACATGGGTGTGGAAATCAGACGCCACGCATCGTTTGGGGGTGAGTGCACACGTGGGCAATCGTCATCTTGCTGTAATCACATCTCGGATGTTGACGATGGACGGACGCGCGCCCCGTCGGTACATTAGCTGTACCGAAGACTCGGCGATCACATCACCACCGATATTCAGACCCAGAACCAGCAGTGTGTTGCATACCTCCGGCTCGCCTCTGCCATGCATCCGCTGACGCTCTTCCTCGACTCTACCGCCGAGCCGTTCGAGACGAGATCTTCGTCGCCTGTCTCATCCTCGAACCACGCCTACGCGTAACGGATAGCAACATAAACGTGGGAGGCGGCAAGTTCGAGCAAAACAAGACGGTGTTGGGATACTACGTGCATACTTGATCGATCCATCATGGAGCATGGGCGAATGGTCGTTGTCCACAGTAATTGTGCTGTGGTGATGATAGTGAAACGTCCAGCAATGTTACCGAGCTTACATGAATAACCTCTCAAGACTGGGAGACTCGAGGTAAAGGCGATTATCACGTTGAAGTGACCGAAAGGCGTGCTCGCATCACACGAGAACCAGCATGCCGTCAAGGCATGTGTGCGGGTATGTCAAGCGAGTCCTGGAGAGTGTACCTCGAAGCTTAACCCCTCCAGTAATGTGGCTTTATGAACGGCATCGGGGTCACGACCGCCTTCCGTAGCTTATTTCGAACCTCGACCTCGACCTCCGTGCCTTTTTTGTGCCAGCCCGATGCCACGTACGCCATCGCGATGTTCTTTCCCACCGTAGGTGATGGGATACCCGACGTCACCGTTCCTGAAGGGGGGAGAAAAACGACGCACGAGATGAGGTAAAGAAAAAACAATTTGTATGAGTGATATACGGACCGATATTCTCAGCTTGGGATGGCGCAAACACTTGTGCACCCTCTACATGCGAAAAAGATGTCAGTGTACCTGTCGTCAAACCACAAGGAATACTTACGTCTGGCAGGAGCACCTTCGACGGTCAACCCTATTCGTCGTCTCGGAGGCCCCTCTTTCAAATGCTTTAATACGTGTGCCGCCCCAATGAAATCACCCGCTTCTCGTCGTTCTTTGCCTGCGGAATGCGCGACAAGTATATGAGTGACATGCTCAACATGCGGACAGCACCTGGAAACCAGATACGCTACACACCGATCAACCACGTGAGACCTGCCTCGACCGGCGATGTGGTCTCGTCGATATCGTTCCCATACAAGCACAAGCCGGCTTCCAGGCGCAGACTATCCCGTGCACCTAGACCGGCGAGTTGGATGGGTGACTGAGAGAGGAGACGTGTCACCTCGACTGTCTGTGACGGTGGAATGGATATCTGGCCAATGCTTTAGTGACAATGCTGATTCGAGCGAATATAGAGCCGTTGCTCACCTCGAAACCGTCTTCACCAGTGTAACCACCGCGTGCGACGTGGAGATTGAACCCTTCAATGGGAACATAGGCCGACCTTCCGAATGTCAAGCCTTTGAGATCAAAGGTCGTGAGTCCTTGTAGGTATTGCGCAGCTTGCGGACCTGAATAGCAGCGACACGGGCGTAGAGCGGACGTAAGAGGATACAAGGGCAAGGGAGAAAGGCGCAACGACGCACCCTGCAATGCAACTAGTCCCCAGTTCTCCAGCACCTCGTGCTCCACTGGTCCCTCTCTTGCGTGCTCGCTCGCGTTCCACTCGGTTAATTTGTTATGGAACCAGGCGAGGTCTTTCTCCCGCGTCCCTGCGTTCGTCACGACGTAGAATGCCTCGTCTGAATGTTTAGTGATCATGGTGTCATCTATGATTCCGCCTTGCTCGTTGAGGAGGACGGAGAGCGTCGAGGAGTAGGGCTTGAGCGTCGCGAGCGACGATGGAGTAAGCCATTCCAGAAATGCAGTCACGGTTGGACCACGAAAGCTAGATTCGACATTCAGTCTCGTCAATCATGACAACGCAATTGAGGTCCGCGGCAAGCCCGGGGAGGTGACACAAAATAGGGAGATGGTGGCGTACTTGGATTGAACCATGTGCCCGACATCAAACAATCCTACGCTGTTGCGCACGTGTGCGTGACTGGTGACTGTGAGGGTGTGTGCGTCGTATTCAGAAACGTCGGTCGGTGGCCAAGGACACGAAACTCGCGTAGCGTGAGTCTCTCACGACTCACCTTGACCGACAGATCCGTACGAGAGCGGCATTGAGTACCCCGCAAACGGGACCATTTTAGCACCATGTTCGAGATGAAAGTCGTAGAGTCCCGTCTTTCGAAGCTATGTGATCCGGGCGAGCGTTGAGAAAAAAAAATGACGCAAAACGGACTGAAGTGGGAGACTTGCAGTTTCGCTGGACGTTGCCACCCCCCTGGTTAGAGATTGGGTTTGAAGGCAAATCAATGTACGAAGAGGAGGCGCAGAGAGCCTCGTCAAGGATCGAATAGCCAACATAATGTTGGTCGTGGATTCGTGGAAACTGAAGGAGAGCGTTGAGTCCGACTACCATTAAAGGTAATCGACTTGGACCTGTGCCGCCATCATCCGAGTCCCACAGCTTGAGGTGTCTGTGCGTTTGGCACACACGACTTGAAACGGTACCGAATTTTTATTGTCTCACTTCGTGTCTGATCAAAGGTACGACTTAGGAAACGCATCATGGTCCATTCATGCTTGCCTCACGTGTCTTATGTTCGATCAGCACATTCTGATACGAATTACGTCGACGTACAGTTGCGGACGGGCAAACAAGGCGAGAATCTGTGGTCCTGAGATTATTACACGGCATACTTATCATGGGCCCGACAGGTGCCATCGATGCCACATCAATGATTGAACTATTGAATCAATTTTACATGTGAATACTGCACTCCAACAGTCAACTCAACAGTTTCGCCCGACCAAGTTCTCGGATCAGTAGTCCAGCCGCGTCGAAAAAAAATCCGAGAAAAGCAGAAGATTTTTCACAGAGAGACAATGGCGAGATGCGGCATAACTTATCACAATTATAGTCGCGGCTTCATAATCTCGGTTTGGACCACTGCTGGCAGATCACACAATATTGTGCTGTGAAACTCAACTGACACGTGGCTGTGCATAGCGACGCAGCCTAGCGAGCGCTTACTCAGGCTGTAACTGGCCCAGACCGCTTGGTTTCAAAGCAATGGGAGACCCTGCGCTCCAGCTCAATCGCTTCGTGCACCACCATGTCTATGGAGGACACGGGTCCACTTGCTTGGCAGAAAATCGCCCAGATCTTTTCATCCTCATCAAAACCTGACGTTGCTTTCTCAGTGGCAAATTCTCACCCGTTCCTTAACGGAGTCGCCGCGGACAACAATCGTAACACGGCTGAGGGTCAGTTTCCGTTGCTTCCGTCACTCAACATGGGTTAGGTACGTACAATGAAAGGTATAATAAGGACCCACATTCACCGCTGTCCGATCCCCATCTCCATGCTCCTCATTTGATGCGTTACTGAGGCTTCCCAGTCATCTTTTAACGCTGTGTGCGTGTGCACAACTGCTTGTTTTTTCTTTCCCTTCTCTCCTCTTTCCAATCTCTCGCACGCTTCGCTTTCTTCTCCTTTCCGCAATGGACTCGGAGCTCACGCTCGTGAACCCCGCCCCACCTACGCCCTACTTTCTGAGCTCGACAGATCTCAGAGACGCAGTAATCTTCGCACAACCCACAGTACCCCTGTACAGGGTTACCAGTGATGCCCGACACATCAAGATCCACGGCACCAGGCCAGACCGCACTATTGCCGTTCTTCATCGCCGTGACTTCCTCCCTGACACGATTTCCTTTCCACAACGAAACGACAGTGACGGAACGGCCTCCGCAGGTGCTCAGATGAATCTCCATCGATGGCTCAAACGCTCCAAGATGCCCGACGGAACGTGAGCATTTCCTGACCGTTGACGTACCTATTTGCTTATAGAACGACCAGATCCGCATTCGCGATCGACACTCAGTACGGACGGTACCTCTGGCGAATCATGTCGAGATATCGACAAAAGGTACGCTCTCCCTTCTTTTGCCTAGCGGAGTCGATCCCACCCACGTCACCTTTTTTTTCTCACGGGCGTTTTTCCCGTCCTGTCTCATCCCTGTTCTGTGTTCGTCGTGCACCCGTCCGGCCCATTCATTTTTTGGTTCATTTTTTTTTCTGTTCTAGGTCTTCGCAGAATACGACCTCGAGAATCCCGTGGCATCGTGTTACCTCTATCAATCTCTTCCGTCGGATAAGCCCGCATTTATCCTACAACCTGCAGGTGAACCACTTAGAGACGACATCGTCGTGGCCTACCTCATCCAACGACACCGCGTTGAAGTCGAGAACAAGGCCATGGATCTGTTCGTAGGTCCAAACTAGCGCTTTGAAATTCTGAAATAGGGCCTTTTTCCTATCTTTCTGGCGTTGCTTTTTCGTGTTCTTCCTCCCTTTCTCCCCTCTTCCCCTTTTCTTCGAAAGGGTGGCGCGCCTGTCAACGGGATGTGTTATGCACATTAGTTTCGAGATGGATGGTTATGGCGAGCCTGTCATTCAGGGAGAAAGGAGCGTCAGGGAGACAATACATTGCTACGCTGCTATGGTGGACCATTTCTTTTTTGCTTCCCTTTCTTTATCTCCTTTAATCTTATCTTCTCATTTTCTTATTGTTCACGTCTCGTTTTTGCTTTGCGCTGCGATCCTAAAATGACGAATTTTCCAGTTGTAGGATTCTTTCCGTGATTTCGTCTTAGGTCGCGGAGGAAGCAGTGGTTTTGCATTTGGGTTTCGTTGGTGACGTCGGACGCTCTACAACTTCAATTTTCCCTCGAGTCAGGGCAGGACTCAACCTTGATATGTCGTTACATGTCGTTACATACAATGACCCTGAGACACGCTGATCATATCATGATCATCATGCATCATCGGTGATTAATATTTAATGATACGCTGGTAAACAGTTCGACCTCCCCGTTTCGACCCTTGAATGGCGAAGTCTCTCTGCCTGCGTCATGCGTCTGAATCACACTCGGACCGCGTACCAAACACTTCGAACTAATACTGTACGTACTATGTCAATGGCCCAACCCAGTAGCAGGAATGCATATGACATCTCGGTCACCTTGCAGAACTGCCCGGGTGACCTCAGCTTGCTACAAGCTTGAAGGTCGCTGACCAAACTTTGCTTGTGTCATTGTCTGAATCTCACTGGATGGACAAGAACATCTGGAACTGGTATTCTTGAGCGGCATTGCGGCGGTGGTTGACGGTTGCAAATTTGCTATTTTGTGACACTTCGACGACCCAAGTGTGAGATTGGGTCGAAACGAGGGGTCGAAGAGCTCTTTACTGGAGAGGAAGAAGTCGCGGTGTTTGAGTTGTTTCTTACTTATATACTAAAATTTGGTGAATCAGATCTTTTCACTACTAATGCTACTAGGATGCGTTCCCCTACCCTCAAAACGTCCGCTGGGAAGGAATGTGACGACAGGAATGTTTGGATCCGGAGTTGGCGTTTACGAAGCCTACCCATCATCCTTATCGGTTGATTTTTCGGTTCTTCAGAACGTGAGTACCACACCATTGGATTTGCCAGAACACATATCGCAACTGATCGACACCAGTCTGAGCAAGCATTAGTGTTCGTGGAATCCACGTTGCGGTGAATGACCAGTAAAATTAATGAGGTGAATCAATCAACGAGATTAATGAATGCCAACTTGAACTCGCCGGCGGCCGCACTATCGATTCTTCAGGGACACTTATTAAATGTTCGACGTTTGACTCGTGCCAGTCAGGCTCCTGACAGGAACCGATCGAGAGCGGACAGGACCCTGACCTGCGGGGACTCTGGGGAAGTCATTCGTCCCTACGAGCCTGAGAGCCAAAGGGATAGAGGGAGAAAGGTCGAACCGCCTCGCGCGCAGCCGAGGGCGATCAAAGTCTAAGACCTTTTTTTTTTTTTTTTCAAGTCAATTACTGTCCCATGGCGGAGTGTATATACTCTATGGGGACAATCTAGTTAAGCTGGAGCTCCTGCTCCTGTGACTCCGTTTGCGCGAATGCCCCGGAATGGTTTGTGCCACCCGGTCCGCCGTTCCTGCCGGCCGTTTTAGACGCCACAAACTTATGTCGCACTGCTCTCTTGGTACTGATCGGCGTGTGAGTAGTACAGTGCGATGATGTAGGTTGACGGGTACTGAGGCCCCGGGGGGGTCTAAGACCTTTGTAATCACGCGCGATGCAACTCTATGTGAAGGGCTGCGGTCAGGACTCAGTGAATGTGTCCAAAATGTTTGCCCTCCCTTACCCGACCCGGTGTTCACTCAGATCTGTATCCGTCCGACTCTGTCGTGAATTGGTAGTCAGTGGCACCCAGATTGGCACTCCATGGCAGCGAGCCAGCCGTATTGTGGCATCCAAACCGTAGGAAATAAGAATGAATTTATTTCAAGAATCCTGAAGAGACACAACGGCACTCGGGGTGCCATCGTGACTGCCAGCAGTCCCCTATGTCGTTTGGACACTTCGACCCTGTTCCATGAGGCTAGAACCGTGGTCGGACTCGTTTTGAATCATTCTCAGGGGAGGTTTAAGGGACGGAGAAACCCATTATCTCATCTGGTCACCGGGCTAGCATACACTACGGCAATGTCAGACTCGAATTCCTGTTCTCCTGTTTGGAATGACGCGAGAGCGGATACTTACTATGACTGCAACACGTGTTGATGCGGCACACCGTGAAAGTTGCAGGCTTATTTATTTTTATGTAAGTCGATGATCGATCATCAATTGATTGATATCGACTGTATTAAGCATGTATCCTGGAAGGTCATCTCAGCGATGCCGTTCTCAATGTAGCCATGTTAATATTTCCATCAATCAAACGGGTCGAAAGATATATAAATTGCAGCTGCTAACCAATATATTGGACTTGAAAACTTGACATTTATATATGACCATGTCGAAATTTCATGCAATTCAATAGGCTGTGCGCTCGTGTTGGATGTTATGTTCTGACATGGTTCAGTGGCATGGCCACAGGGGTGTCCGAGTCTCCAGAAAATTGATCTAGCTGCAGGGATAGCCGTATTGAGTCAATTGATGACCCGTGCTCGTCGAGTCGAGTCGAACCGAGTCTACAGATCCTGTAATGAGTCGATGCGTCATGACGGAATGTTTCCATTTACCTCCGGTAAAACCACGTTACCGACTCACTGATCTGTCGCCTTGCCTTCAAGTAAGTGTAGAGAGGTGACCGGTGATAGTAGAGCCTCGAAATTGACACCCCGCTAGCGTCCCACGCGCTTATTTCCTTTTTCAGACTATCACTTGGACTGCAACAAGATGTCAGTAGTGCAGCCCATCCATATCGCCTTCGACGCCCTCTCCGGCGTTGACGGTTCGGCCCGCTTCTCCTTCGGACAAATCACTGCCCTTGCCTCCGTCAGTGGTCCCATAGCCGCCCGACTCGCCACCGAACACCCCGCCCGCGCGACCGTCGAAGTTCACGTCCGCCCTCTCTCCTCCTTCCCAGGCACAGCTGAAAAACACGCCGCGATCGCACTCAAAGGAATCATCGAGCGGGAATGCATACTCGCGCATCATCCGAGGTCGCTGATACAGGTGGTCGTGCAGGCGCTCTCGCCGTCGTCATCTTCATCTTCCTCCCGCTCGGCTGGACCGGAGAAGTTATCACGCTCGGGTGTAGATACGGAAGCAGATGTGCTTTTCGCAGCGGAGGTTAACGCGTGTAGTCTCGCACTTCTCAATGGCGGTTCGATCCCACTGCGAGGTGTCGTTTGCGCCGTCGCCGTCGCACAATCTTCTGGAGGTCGGCCGCAGATAGTCACACAAGGCGGCAGTGCTACAAGCAAGAAAAACGGCATAGAGAGTGCAGGCTGTTTTGCGTTTCTCTTTGGCGTCGACCGCGCGCCTGCAGATGCTGCAGGCTACGATGTCACACCGCGCTCCAAGATGATCTGGACCGACTATCATGCAAATCTCGGACGTGCATTCTCTACGACAGCGTTGGAAGAGGCGGAGAAGGTGGCATTGGAAGGTGCGGCAGCAGTGTGGGCGAAGATGAAGGAGAGTCTTGCCTAGGGCATCATCGTTTGGATACAAAAATGGTACGGATCATCGGGCGACGATGGATTCTCAGGCCGCATCCCGCTGTCTCTTCTGATCTGGTGAGTACGTAGGACCCCTGTTGCATGTAGACATGGGTATATTGACCTATCGAAAGACTGATCAGCCATGCATGCACTAGATATAGTTTATGCAATATAGATTATCATGCAAACATTAATATTGACGCTCGCTAACTGACGACGTTGCGACGCACCTAGAAAGTACTACTCCTGAGCACAATGACGCGTTCTAAAACAGCTACATGGCTGATCAGATGCCGCTACGCAACATATCATATTGCAGCAGACAATAAGAGGCACATTTTCCACCACGACGGGCCGCAGACTTGTGAAAAAGATGGGAGAGGGTGGATTTGAAGGGAGTCGTGGTGGGCTGTCACGGTCTATGTGAGGGTGGGGCGGTGGATGGGGAAAGAAGGATTCGACGATGGGAGGGGATGAGTCTTTATACCTTGGACATTCAGTCGGTGGCCTCCGAGGACTTTGCATCCAGACATGATCCCAGCGTCGATCCAATATAAACACACTTTACGCATCAAGGCGCAAGGACACGATCATTGACTACACACTCGCAACATGAATAAATAGATGTCGCATAGTATACCCATAGTATCATTCCTCTTTCGTCCCTGACGAGCAGCAACACAACCACATGGGAAATGTGATGGCAATGGTAGCATTTCCAGATTCTCGCTGATGCTTCTGTAAGTCTCGCATTGTATGCTCAAAGAAAGCACACGTACGCTCAAACGAATTCTCCTGGTCGAGGGTTGAACTGCATCTTTTCCCTGTTGTGCCTTATACGACGTGAGTTCCTACGATGTGATCATCGCCGACGGATGACCTACCTCGCTCGATGGTTTCGGATCTGGAGGACGTCCAGTGCTAGTATCACGGTCGCGGTCTCTGTGCACATCTGACAGAAGAGCTACGTCTCTCGATGGCCCTGGATTCGGAGGACGACCTGCAGTGTTAGTCTTACGGTCGCGGTCTCTATCTGCACGAGGTCTGGCTTTCTTCTTCTCCTTCTTCTCCTTCTACAAGGAAAGATAAACGATGGCATCTGCGGGCCGCTCAATGGACAACTTTGAACACCTACCGGTTCCACAACCCTTCTGACAGTTCGCTAAGATGATAGTTTAGACGAAGTACGTCCATCAATTAGCCTTTCGAGGAGCACTCACGGGTATACCGCGAGCTTCGGCCATTGTCGGAAATGCGCTGTTCGGAGCATTCGCGTTCTCTGCTGACCTAGATTGAATGCCAACAAGGTGAAGGGCCTCAGGGACTGCAGGTTCCTTGATGCTCTTCTTCCACCTTTCTAAAATCCGACGGAAACGAGACGGCGGGGCACTATCGTCATGCTTCTCTGAAGGTACCTCCAGGACCACCGAATGTATCTCTGGGGCGGAGGTTATGAGGTGGACCGGAGGTTGCGATGTGGAGTTGGATGAGACAGGTGGTGGGATCTGGTCCTCATGATGAACCGACGACGCTAACGAGGGTGCCTTCCGCAGCGTCAGCACGGTAGAAAGAGTTGATATGAATTGAACACAAACCTCGTCGTAGTTGAACTGATCTTCAGCCATAAGCGTCGTGGGTGGGAGCTCGACCTGTTCTCTGTGATGAGATGTTTTGAACACGGATAGGAACGAACTTGTACCTCTAATAAGTCAATATCGGTATCCAACTGGGATTCGACGAGTTCTTCCTAGTGTACATATAATGTCAGGACAGTGGACTCGGATAACAACGTCATTTCGAAATGCATACACTCACATCCTTGAGGTATGATGGTGGCAGGACACCATGCAGATTCCGTAGCGTGATTGCCTCGCCTCCAGCGGTCGCAATGGCGCAGCTTGGTGAGATGGCCATGCACAAATGAAGTGGGAGTGGTGGATGACGTTCCCGATTTCTTGACGTGTCTCAGTGTCCCAGAATGAGAGCGACGAATTAGCAGAGGCTGCGATGACTGTGTCGTTGCATGCCAGTGCGATACACCTTGGATCGTCGTTGCTGTGAATGCGCCATTTCGCAAGCGTGTTCTTGGTGGACACGTCGAGACAATGAATGTTTCCATCTCTGGACAATGCAAAGAGGCGGTTGGAGTCGCTCGCCCAGGCGAGGGATTCGTCGCGAGTGGCGGTGATTGAAAAGTCTGCGAGGAAATCTGCCGTCGTAGATGCGAACAGATTCTGTGGCAGTAGCGATGCGTCGTCCGTCTGGAGAGAACTTTACTGCAGCCAAAACGTCGTCGTGTTCGAATGGACCTTGGAGTCGCTCGCCATCGGAAAACGACCAGACACTGAGCGTCTTGTCATACGAACCTGTTGCGATTTTGGTCCCATCTGCTGAAACGTCCAACGCATTCACCCAACTCTTGTGTGCTTGGAATCTCGTCACGTTTTTGTGCGTTTTCGCATCCCAAACAACCACTGGACCACTCCTCGTCACACACACTATCCACTTGGCATCTTGTGTGACTGCCAGGTCATAAATTGAACTCCCAGCGTTCATTGGCTTCCCCACCTCCTTGCCATCCTTCACTCGCCATTGTCGAATCTTGTTTTCTGATCCCCCGCCCACGACATGCTCCCCATCAGCAAGAAAAGCGACCGAATATATATACTTTCCAACAACGATTTCGATCGGCTTCGCGTCAGTTGCGACATTGGAGGTGGAGCTTTGTCCATTCGATTCCTGAACATTCGTTAGTACCTCTCTTTCGTTGGTCGTCGATGCTCTCACCTGCTGACCACCGTCCAAGGAAAGTGGGCTGTCCACCCTACTCGGCTCTGTTGCTCCCGTCAGCGCCCTTCATCGATGGCCTTGTCTACGCATCACTCACCATTCCTCTTCCTCTTCCTTGAGCGCAACCTGTCAGACATGCTGGGTCAGGTTGAAGTACACAGGGAATATCTGGTCGTCCTCTTTTGGTACGCCTTCATCGCATCCACTCTCACGCAATTTACGCTGTGCCCTGGGCGCTCGCTTTCATCGATATCTTGCTCTCCTTTATGCGCACGTGTTATGTGGTTTTTTCGACGAGGAAATCAGGACCTGGGTTTCGAGGACGGTTTCTTTCATCTCGTTTCGACATTTTCGATCTTCTCCATGTAGCCATGCTTCAGCGTCACTATCTGATTGTTATCGCGCTCACCACACACGCGCGTTTTCACATACCCTCCTCCCTTCAACGTTTCAACGACCTTACTCTGTGTCCCACACACAATCTACTTGCCATCTTGTGTGACTGCCAAGTCCCAAATAACATCGCCAGCGTCCATTGGCTTCCCAACCTCCTTGCCGTCCTCCACTCGCCATTGTGGAATCTTTTCCTCTTTCCCTCCGCTCACGATGTGCCCACTGTCGCCAAGAAATGCGACCACGTTCCAAATTATAATTTTGTGACTTTGCCAATATACTTCATCTGATGAACAATTTCAATGAGATTCGCGTCAGTTGCAACGGTGGAGGCTTGGAGGTTTTATTGCTCGATTCCTGAATATCCATGAGTGACTCTCTTTAGTTGGTCATTGATGCGCTCACTTGCTGAGCTGCCAGGTTGTCCACGTCATTCGGCTGTGCTTTCGTTAGTGCCGTAGATCGATGTGCCTCGCCCACCTAGTCAATATTACACTCATTATTTCTCTTCCGTGGGCGAATCTTGGAAAACATGATGCTGGGTCAAATTGAAGTAAGGTGCAATGGGAATTTCAGAATATGACATTAGTCCTCTCAGTACGGAGTCTTTAGCGCCTGCATTCGTCCACTCCCAGTCTCCCACGCAGTTCAACCCGTACCATCCCCACGTCTGATCGTTATCGTGGTCGTAACATCCTGTTTTTTCTCGACCAGAGAATGATGATCGAAGCAGGACAGTCCACCTATTAGTCAAGGATTTTTGGACCGTCCCTTTTTCATGAAACCTCGCAGAACCATCTTGCTGGCCGAATAAGCAATATGATTCCTCAACATGCATAGAACTTGCAATATATGCAGTCATGCCAGCAGTCACAATCAATAATAGCTGGCCTGAATAGTTCTTTCCGGTAAGTTACGAAATTCGAACGGTAAAAATTATACGTGTGGTCAGCGGACTATTTCTTTATCGCTTAGCAGTTACGCTCACTATTGGCGAGAGAGAGCGAATAGAAACTATGATTCACTGCTATCACTGGGGCGAAATCGTGAGCGGTGATCGCTGTGGGGTAAGAGAGAGGGAAGAAATCCACCGTGAGCGCTGATAGTCTGGATGTTGCTTCAAGTTGCATTATGCCGGATCGTACAAGGATAGTGCAAAGGCGTTCGAGAATGAACGCGATCGTCGTCGGACATCCGGCAGTTAGCCTGTGGAAGACGGTTCTTTTATAGAACTGTGGTGTGAGTAATTCGAGCGAGTGAGTGTACCCAGGTTCTCTACACAGGTACTTTGCTAGCTGTGGTCTGTTGTAAATCTTGACCACGATTTCTTCTCGTGCGTGACAAGATTGTTCGCCACAATCGCCTTAGATCGCTCCTTCAAACTCAGTTCGGAGCTCCAGAAATTCCATGCCACCTACTGAAATCTCCTCAGATCGTCTTTGGCAGCGCTTCGCAAAAGGGACAAAAAGGCAGGAGAATCAGCGCTTCAGCGCCCGGAACAACTTCCAAGAAGTGACGAAGGTGTGACAGTCACGTGTTTTGTGACAGTTCGCGTGTTGCCATCAACGACGACGACAAAGACGCGGTCGCGATGGCTCCAAGACGCTCTTCCCGTTCACGCACATTGGAACCGGAAAATACGTCGGGTTCAGTGGCCACCACTGGAAAACGAAAACGCAACCAGTCGGTTGCCGCGGACGAGACAGACGCCGAGGCTGAAAACACGGTTAAATCCTCCTTGAGGTCCAGGTCAAAGCCCCCTTCATCTTCGAGTGCACGTGCAAAGCCTTCTTCAACATCAAAGGGACGCGCCAATGTTGAGCCGGAGCGGACGAGGGGGAGCAGGGCCTCCGCAAGGACGAAGCTGAGTGAGGTGCCTGAGACGGAAGAGGAAGGAGAAGACGTGGATGAAGAAGGGGCGGAGGAGGAGGAGGAGCGATCCGAAGTACCTCCTGTTCGGAAGAAGTCACGTAGGTCCCTTGACGACGAAGAACATCAGGGCGGAGAACAGACGACGCGGAGACCGTTGAGCAAGAGAAATTCTGGCCAGGCGGTCAAGGAGGAACAGGGGGAGGAAACGGAAGCTCTTCTTACGTCCAAGACACGGCGCTCTTCGGCCAAGCCTCCGTCCTCGAGAACAGCAAAGACTACTCGATCCCGTAAACTTCAAGTAGTCGAGAGTGATATTGAGGAAGAGCAGGAGAAAGACATTACGGACGAACAGCAAGCTACGGTGGACGAAGAAGACGAGCTCGACGGATTTGATCAAGAATACAAAGGTTCCCCGCGTCGTAGAAAGCGACAAGACGCCGACAAGAACAGCTCCCCAACGCATGTATCCATGACCCCAAAACGCGCGCCACTTGTACAAGAAGAGGAGGAATATTCGCTCTTGGAACCTAGAGTCAGACCTCCACGTCAGTCGCTATTACCTACCGTGGAAGAGGGCGACGGTCCAAAGACTCGATTGGTCATTCACAAGATGGTCTTGATCAACTTCAAGAGCTACGCAGGACGACAGGAGATCGGACCATTCCACAAAGTACGTGTCATCGTGTTCCAATCTGAAGCATCGATTTTCTTAAAACCGTGACCAGTCGTTTTCGTCGATAGTCGGTCCGAATGGTTCAGGAAAATCAAATACGATCGACGCGTTATTATTCGTCTTCGGATATCGCGCATCAAAGATGCGTCAGGGTAAAATCTCCGAGTTGATTCATAACTCGGCTCGATACCCTGATCTCGACGAGTGCAGTGTTGAAGTGCACTTTCGAGAAATCGTTGATTTGGTAGGAATCTTCCTTTCGATGTTGCTTTGTGTTCTAACGTAAGGTGCGATAGCCTGGTCCCGACGCGTACAGGGTTGTGCCAAACTCCCAACTGGTTGTGGCGCGGATGGCGTACAAGAACAATTCAAGCAAATATACTATCAACGGACGCCCGAGTAACTTCACGGAGGTGCAGACGCTCCTCAAAGGTCGGGGAATCGATCTCGACCATAAACGGTTCCTCATTCTACAGGTAATTTCCATGCCTCATTTCTATCAAGTTCGTACCTGATCTCGTGTATCCTTTTTTCAGGGAGAAGTCGAGTCAATTGCGCAGATGAAGCCCAAAGCTCAGAACGAGCACGAAGATGGGCTGCTCGAGTACTTGGAGGATATCATCGGTACCTCGTCGTACAAGACTCCGATCGAGGAAGCACTGGCCCAGATGGAGACGCTGACCGAGCAAAGAGGCGAAAAGCTGAACCGACTGCGCATTGTCGAGCGGGAGAAGAACGCGCTCGAAGCACAGAGGAAGGAGGCGTTGGATTATCTGAGACTGTCCAACGACCTCGTGAGAGCGAAGAGTAGGCTTTGGCAGTATTACTTGTGGAAGTGTTTGGAGAACGAGACCAGGTTCACTGCGCAGATTGTGAGTCGTCTGGGATTCCCATCACATCGTCGATTTCGGAGCTGAGAGGATGCTGGTGTTTAGGGAAAATATCAGAAGGAGCTGGACGCGGAGAGGGAAACGAATAAGGACGACATCACCCATCTAGAAATGCTGGAGAAGCATTTCGATGAGCGTGAAAAGGCATATGTGGTTCGTTGCTCGTATCCGTTAACCAATCCCTCGTCCGACCTGTTGTCGTGTACTTCAGGACGTGAAAGCTGCGGCTGAAGAAGCGGTCAAAGACCAAACTACGCAAGAGAAGCAAGCCATCGGGCTGGAAGAGAGGCGCAAGCATGCCAACAGCAAGGCGAAGAAGCTGAAAAAGACCCTCCAGGAAGTGCGTTCTATTTCTTTTTCCTTTTTCCGTTCGGACGTCGATTGATTGCCCACACAGGATGAACAAGCCAAGGCCGCGGCTGAACGTACAATCGAAGAGAGCACCGCAAAAATCAAACGAACACGGGGAGAGATCGAGGAGCACGAGGCAAATTTGATGAAGGAAGAGGACGTTCTTGAAAGCATTCGAGATAGTTTAAAAGGTGCGTCGCACGTGCTTGTCGTTCGCCATATCCACGCGTCTCACGTTCCACGCTTGCAACAGACAAAACGCAAGTGTTCCACGATCAAATCGAGGCTAAGCAAAAAGAGCTTTCACCGTGGACTGCCAAGATCAATGCGAAGCAGGCGACGATCGATGTAGCGACGAGCGAAAGGGACGCGTTGGCAAAGAAGGTTGCAGGTCTGAAGGACGCGGTTAAGAATGCCCAGGACGACCTTCAGCAGCAGCAGGCAACACAAACGGCCAAGGTCAGACTCTTGTTATATGGGTCGGCGTCGCATTTACGTTGCAATTCCGTTGTATAAAGCTGACCGAATTAGATGGGCTAAAGGCAGAAAAGGCAGATTTACAGAAGAAAGTCAATGCTCACGGGAAGAATTTACAGGTAGGCACTTTGTGTGATGCTCAAAGTCGACGACCGTCCATCGCTCAGGAATGACTCCCTTGGTAGGATGCTCGGGCACGTGTGCAAGAGTTGCGAAACAAATCGTCATCTCTGCGGCAGAGAACAGATGAGGCGAAGGCGTCTCAGGCTGCCAGCACTTCGCAAAACAAGGTGCTCGATCATCTCACTCGTCTCAAGCAAACCGGGCGGATCGACGGTTTCCACGTATGTGTCCCCTTTCTAGCCCCCGTTCTGCTTTACAATCTGGACGCGTGTCCTCTTTAGGGCCGCCTAGGCAGTCTGGGGACGATACCCGACAAGTACGACGTCGCGATCTCTACTGCCTGTGGCGCACTCCACAACATGGTAGTCAACACCGTTACGCAGGGCCAAGTTTGTATCAACGTTCTACGTACTCAAAACGTCGGCCGTGCCTCCTTCATGGTTCTCGAGAAACTCTCGACGGATCGCATCAACGAGCGGATTCAAACTCCCGAAAACGTTCCGCGTCTGTACGACCTGGTGAAACCCAAGGACGCCAAGTTCCTTCCCGCGTTTTACAAGGCTCTTGGGAACACGCTGGTTGCGGATAACCTCGACCAGGCAAACAGGATCGCCTTTGGCGGTTCGAAGCGGTGGCGCGTCGTAACTCTGGCGGGCCAGTTGATCGATTCGTCCGGGACGATGTCTGGGGGTGGGAACCACGTTTCGCGCGGGGGGATGAGTTCCAAGTTGACGGCGGAAGCGGTGAGGCCAGAAGTGTTGAGGCAGTTTGAGCAGGAGAGTGATGACGCGGCGAAAGAGTTGAACGAGGCGATGAAAGCGTTGAAGGTGTTGGAGGACGAAGGGGAGCGGTTGGTGTTGAAGGGGCCACAGTTGGAGATGGACGTGGAGAAGCTGACGATGGCGGTGAACAATGGACGGAAACGACTCGAGGAAGCGGAGAAGCGGGTACGTGACCTCAGGTGAGTTGGGTCGTTGCGATTGTTGTTCGGCGCGCTCTCTTGTCTCTTCTTCTGTCTTGGTGTTGGGGTGCTGATCAGTTTCTGTCGGTTTGCTTAGCGCGCAGAGCAAGCCTGATGCCCGAGACATGGCGCGGATCGAGGCGCTGGAGGGCGAAATTGCAAGCGCCACGTCGGACCTCGAAGACCTGCAGAAGAAATCGGGCAAGGTTGAGAATGCGATCAAGGAGCTCGAGAAGAAGATACTCGAGATTGGAGGCTCGAGGCTGCTCAAGCAGCGTTCGACGGTGGAAGGCATCAAGTTGCACATCAACCTTGCCCACGACGATGTCACGAAAGCGGAGGTGGCGCAAGCGAAGGCAGAAAAGGATGTGCTCAAGTTCACGTCGGCGATCGCGGGCAACGCCGGTGCGGTAGCTGAGGCGGACAAGGAGATAAAGGCGCTGGAGGGGCAGCTCGCGGAGGTGAACGAGTATCTGGAGGAGCTGAGGGTGCAGGTAGAGGCAGCGCAGGTGGCAGCAGAAAACTCCAAGGACGATTTGGACAAGCTGAAGACACAGCTGGAGACGAAGAGAGAGGAGATCCAAGAGTTTAGGAAGAAGGAGGTGCGTCGTCTGTTGTCAACGTGATCGTTTACGTTCTGACATATCCTCGCACCAGATGGAGTTGTCGCAGAAATTGAATGACATCAAGAAAGAGTCGGCTTCGAACGAGGAGAGGCTGCAGCATTGGCAGACGGAGCATGATAAGCTGAAGCTGGATGAGATCGAGTAAGCGTCACTCCAGGCGGGCTTGGTTATCACTGATGAATGTGTTGGCAGCGATGACGAAGAGGAGGAGGAAGAGGAGGCGGAGGCGGAAGCGGAAGCGGTGCCTGCCGATCAAGGAGGGTCCTCAGAAGTACGTGTGAAGCAGGAACCTGATGCACAACCGCCAGTCAAGAAAGCATCGAAACCACATCAACAGTCAAACGAGTTGCAGGTATACAGCGTCGACGAACTTGCCCGATTCCGACAGCGCAACCTATTGGCTGATTCTGAGTATCTTGATGGTGAGCTCGAGATCGTCTCTACGCCAACTGGTTTTGCGTTGACATCGCGCGATAGAGAAACTGAAGACTGCAAAGCCTGATTTATCCGTGCTCAAGGATTACAAGAAGCGGGAGGAAGAGTTCCTTCGTCGTGCCAAAGACCTTGATCAGATCACCGATGCTCGCGATGCGCAGAAACAAATGTATGACAATCTAAGGAAGCAACGTTTGGACGAGTTCATGGCAGGCTTTAGCCTTATCTCTTTGAAGCTCAAGGAGATGTATCAGGTTCGTGTTCCAAGTCTGCTGTCGAGAGATCGATTTTGGTAACGATTCACTTTTTTCGCACGATTCGCGGATAGATGATCACTCTTGGGGGGAATGCTGAACTGGAGCTGGTCGATAGCATGGACCCATTCTCGGAAGGGATCATATTTAGTGTAATGCCACCAAAGAAGAGCTGGAAAAACATCTCCAATCTTTCCGGTGGCGAAAAGGTGCGTCGCATTCTTGCATGGTGCCGCTAGAGCATGAGATGAATCACATCTTGCAGACACTGAGCTCTCTGGCGCTTGTGTTTGCGCTCCACGTTTTCAAGGTAAGATCTTCCGTCGTGTGACTCAAGGCATAAATTCGATGGAGTATTCTTGGACAGCCTACCCCTCTCTACTTTATGGACGAGATCGACGCTGCGCTCGACTTCCGCAACGTTTCCATCGTCGCCAACTATATCAAAGACCGGACAAAGAATGCCCAGTTCATCATCATATCACTTAGGTTCGTCATTCGTTCTTAGCTTTTCGTATCCTTTACCATACTTACATGTCGCGACAGAAACGACATGTTTGAGCTGAGCCATCGGCTCATTGGGATCTACAAGACTGCAAACGCGACGCAGAGTATGTGTTTATTCTTTGCTCTCACCGCGTACGCACGTACTGATTGGTCCGAAATCCTAGGCATTGCTATCGACAATCATGCTCTAGTTCCGACCAAGATCATGACGGGTGTCGCGGTGTCTGCGACGTGACGTGCGCATTCAGTTTATGTGGCGTGTGTGAAGTGAAGTGTATTTTTTGATGTTCTGTATCGCTGTTTTGTACGGGTATACGCTGGCTGTTTTTCCTGCCCTCCATTGTTTCTGTACTGCTAGTTTTTACTGCCGCGTAATGTTTTATTCTACTTTTGTTTTTAGAGCGTTCTGTGCCAACTTCCCAAGGCAGATTTCTGTGTCTCTTCACAGAGATATTGATTCGAAACCAATTTTCAAATGAGCACATGACCCCATCATCCCGGACACAAGAACAAATTTACAGAACGGACACTCGGATTGACAGCACAAAACAAATGTTCTGGCGTGTCTCTCGAGGGTGCGTTAACACGTCACTCGATCCTCTCGATACCAGTTTCTGGCTAAGTATGAATCAAGGGGGTGGGATACAGTACCCCCTGGAATGCCCGTCCGTCCTGACTCACTATTACTTTCGGAGTCTCAGTTGATTTCCTTGCCCTTCTTCCTGATGTTCGTCTGGCTGTCGCGTGTCCACGAGCTCAAGTTTCCAAGATAGACGTCCGGTCGATGTCGCCGTAGATGTACTTGACGCTGGCATGATCGAGAAGAGAGACGGAGGCGGTAGTTCTTCGGATCGTGAACGGGGCGGAGAACTTGAACTACTTGGGTCCGGGTCCGTGGCAGTGGTGTGATGACCATGCGCGCAACGCCTCCGCTAGATCGCCTTCCTCCATCGCTGCTGCCGGAACAGACGGGAGTTCGAGTATCTGGATCTTCGTTGTAAACACCACTTCTTCCATACACAAAAAGCAGCAGCAAGCCCCAGTTTCACGGCATGGAAGCGTTCTGGACATTCGAAGATGCCCAGGTGTCGGGCGCGTATGATTGATTACGACCAGCGTGACCACGACCAGAGTCATCGTCAAGCTATGAGGTGCTGCCATTGCCATCGGAATCACATCGAGACAGAGATGAACGCGCGCGCGATCGCGAGTGTTTGTGGAAGGTTCGTGGAGGGGTCGGAAAAGATACGACAGAAGCTGAGGGTTTGAGTGAATGCGAGAGTTCGTCTAGGCGGTATGATGGATTGGACGAGTCGAGAATCCGATTCATCGACATGGTCTGGTAAGAAATGAGGGGGAACAAGAAATGAGAGGAAGAGAACGTTGTGGAAGAGGACAAGACTAGCGGTGGTTGCGACGAGCTGCCGCAGAAGGCTCGCATCGTCCAGGGCTGTGCAGTGTGCACTGTGCGGCATATTGAAGTTGAACGTTGAACGTTGAACGTTGAACCCTGCGAGGGTGAGAACACCTCGCAGGTGCGTGTACCCGAAGGTCGGGATCCCGCGCTCTCCGAACCCTAGGTGGGTGAGCTGCGAGGAGCCGGAATGGAAAATGGAGGCACTTGCAATACATCGACGCAAGAGGTTTGGCAGAGGGCTGTGAGGGGAGTGACGGGTGGGTGCGAAAAGAACGACTAAACGAATGAGTAACTGAGCCCCTAGGGACAGCTCGGAAGTGAAGCTTTGAAGAGCGGTCACCGCACCACTTTGTTTCTCACGCAAAGACTGAACCGCCTAGGCCATCTTTAGGTTGGCACTTTCCTTCCATAAACGAAGATCCTTCCCGCCAGAGGATCAATTTGCGACCATGACGCACGAAAGTTCCACCTGAGCCTTTGGCCTAATTTCGAATTAGACCAGGTGAACTCAGATACCCATCGCAACCCGTACAGCGTCTCTCAGATTCGGACGAACCTATCGGAAACGCGAGGTCGTGACTATGCCGTCGTCATATGTCGATACATTCGTCATCCTCCTTCGAGCTTTGGGTTTGGTCGAAGGGTCATACAAACCTATCCCCAGGCTACTGAGCGACTCGTTGACGAACAACAATAGCACCGCATACTCTATGGGCTACTCCAATTTTATCGGCCCTGGCTTTTCGAGCGCATCGGTCGATATAGGATTCAATTTTTCTGGCCCCCGGGTTGGCTCGAGCTACGACGAAACGATCGTCCATCCTCCGATAGCTGGCGCCACTGCTACTGGCCCACAGTGCTCGGTGGTACCGTACGACCCCCCACCACCGGCGAACCAGGCCTTTGCGCCATTCGACGCGGCTGCAGCGACTATATATCGCTATCGGCAGCAACAGGCAGTCAACCTAGGATCGTGGTAAGTTCCCTCTGCAAGATACCATTCTCCTACAATCCCAAATCGTACTCCATCATTTGTTTCCTATTATTCGATAGGTTCGTACAAGAGAACTGGATGGTCCCTTCCCTCTTTACCTGCGCCTCGGAACCACGCACAGCAGAAATAGACGTCGCCTCGGGCTGGGGGATCCCTCTCGAACGCGCGCGCTGTACTCGAGCGGCACTGGGACACATTCATCAATCAGTCGGATTTCAACTACATGGCGTCTATCGGCATCAACACCGTCCGCCTCCCAGTTGGATACTGGATGCTCGGGTCCGATTTCCTCGAAGGTGCGCCGTACGCGCAAGTCTACGTAAACGCGTGGCCTCGAGTCGTTGGTGCGATCAACATGGCTGCCCAGTCCGGGATCGGGGTGTTGGTTGACCTTCATGGCGCTGTTGGCAGTCAAAACGGGCAGTCACATTCGGGGATATCGGATGGTCAGACGAGGCTGTTCACCAATCTCGCGTATATCAACAAGACAATGAACGTTCTGACGCACTTGGCTCAACAACTTCAATTTGCCACCAACGTCGTGGGCATCGAGATACTGAACGAGCCAGTGGACGTACCCACGCTGCCTGATTTCTGTGAGCATGATACCTCAACCTGTATATCCTCGGTGAAGGTTTGACTCTGAACAGATTCAAATGCGATAATGGCGATGCGACGACTTGAAGATTCCCCTGGGGGATTCCAGAGCCTTCCTATGTACATTCACGATGCTTTCAACATCCAGAAGTATAGTTCATATCTATCTGGGCGCTCGGACTTTGTCGTCGAGGACCACCATTCCTACTTCGTCTTCACTCCCGCGGACGATTCCGAGTCGGCATCTCAGCATACGAATGATCTCAGAGGAGCGATCTCCAATGATCTTGAGTCAGCTAGCGCAAAAGCCCGCGGAAATATGGTGATGGGCGAATGGTCGTGCGCGTTGACCACTCAGAGTCTCTCGACGCAGCACGATCCCGACGGTGCAAGAAGGCAGTTCTGTACGAGTCAGATGGACGTCTACGCGAACAAGAGCGCCGGTTGGTCATTTTGGTGTGCGTAGTCTCATCACTTGTCCCTTTTTATTAGCCAACCCCGGGAACGATATTCTAACCAAGCCGACCAGCGTACGACAAGGAAGACTGCGATGGGGACCAAGGTTGGTGCTTCAAAGCCACCGTTGGGAAAAGCCTCCCGGGTACCTTTTTCTCATATGAGAAACCGCCTCCCTTGGATCCTGTTGCGCTTCAGCGATCATATTCTGCAGTGGCTAGCATGGCCGTCCCTTCCCAGTCCGATATCCTCAGAAGACTCGAGAGTTCCCCGATGGTGGTCCAAGGAGACAACCCTAACACACCATGGAAAGCGACGGCCTCGCAACAACAATCGTTGGTGAGGGGATACTCGGACGGGTATCAAACAACGAAGATCTTTACACAGCATGGGTGGTCGAGACTCGGGTTCACGGAGCAATACATTCAAGATAGTCTGAGCGCGATAGGTGGAGAAATTTCGCGAGGGACTGAAGATTACTATCGCGCCGCGTTCAAGGCAGGACTTGCAGATGGTGAGGCTGTCGTTCTTGCAGCTCTTTCATGATTACGGATGTGTGTATTTGATTGTGTATACCTTTCACTTACCCTTTGGATAAACTTCTACTATGTTCACCTTCAAAACTGTGATGGAATATGTTCGAGGTATTCTTTGCTGTTTTGTGGGCGGGGGATGAGTACTGAGTCGACAGGGAAACGGGCGGGGTGTCTGCCATAATTCAGCAAGCTACCGTAGACCGGTGACACCGTTGACGAACATATAAAGTTGATGTCCTTTCCCGTCCAGCACTCATTGACAGTCTGGGGCACATTGAAATCGATCGCATCATGTTACGCCAACCTCGACGTCCGGATAGACCTACCTTTGTGCCAAGACAATTGACCCCGAAAACTCATTGCAATCCTTGACCGACCCTATCTTGCTTATATCGTGATTTCCTCGTCGAGCAAACCACGACCACAATGGCAATCGCACGTGCGCGTAAAGGCAAGGGAGATATCGGCGCCCAGGTAACTGAACATGCGCCGGCAGCCGATCGAGGCCACCGAGATGGACAGGTTGACTATGGCCCTGCAGTCATCCTTGCCCGACCCCTTGCTCGCCGTTCAGTTGTACGAGCGACTGTATGACCTTCCCCCTCTTTCTATCCTCACTGGTCGACTCCGCCTTCCTGGGTTTGTTTTCTCCCTGACATCCCTCGCTGCTATCACAACGGAACCTGGATCCGACTCGATCGTTCACATATATAATGCCACTACGCCTATCCTCGGCGACATGCGCATCGAGACTAACGACGACTTGGTCGAAACGCACGGCTTGGTCCTGATCCACCCCTGGATCAGTCCACTTCTGGACAGGGATTTCTACGGCGGGGCTCCTCAGTTTGATCTAGCCATGTGTGTCTTACGGCTCGTGGTTCGACTGAAGCAGCCGTTCCGTGCGCTGTTGCTTGCTTCGCAGGGGCGCGTTCTGTAAGAACGTGTCGCGACGGACAGTCTTATCAAGGTTGAGATCCGGGCAGAGATGCCGTTGGGGGAGTTCATAGACAGCGTGCGGATAGTCAACGTTCAGTAGTCGTGGATTGTTACTGGCTTTGGTTATTGTGTACGACAGACTCCTCTACACCCCCTCTGTACTTCTAAGTATCCCCACTTTTGGAGCGACTTTCAACCAACATCCTTGCTAAATATCTTTCAATCACCCATTGTTTCTCATTCACGCGGTCTATATCCACTATAATGTCGAACATGATCGGTAGTTCCATCTACAGTAACGTCGCTGAAAATACACGTGTGTGGTGAGCGCGTAAATGTTTAGACAATATGTTCCCTGAGGGTTAGTACGTTTGGAGTACACAATCAACGAACGGGTATGACAGGGAACACTTAATTCGCGCTGTGTCCTCTCGAATGTCGAATATGCCTCACACCAGTGGTTCGATCTATGCACGTGTCTGAGCGGGTGATGTGTCCCCCGGTGTTCAAGGGTTAGTATATTTGGAGCACACAATCGGAGGAGGCCCAACGGGTGGTACGACAGGGAAGCATTCGCTCTTGAATACGCCAGTCAAAGTTGGTCTGGAATCACGTCGCTAGCTCAGTTCTGCGAAATAATAATCAGATAGCGACGTCGAAGCATACTAGCTTCAGTGAGAACATCTGTCGAAAAATGTCGAAACGAGATCTGAGAGAAACCGTCCTCAAAATCTTCGACTGCGCAAGGAGATGAGTCGTTGTCGGAAGAATCTGTTCATCTTGCAGCTGGGATGCTTCTTGCCGGGTATAGCAGTGTGATCGGGACGATGTGGTCGATAATGGACAATGACGCACCAAAGGTGGCGAGGGACGTGTACGAGCACCTGTTTCGAGATGATGGCCGTGCTCCCGACAGTACGGAGGCGGCAGTAACATTGCACTGCGCCGTCCAGAAACTTCGCAACTCTGGCGCTCCCTTTAGTTCTTGGGTTCCTTTCATTCACTTTGGTAGATGACCCTTGGTCGAAAACGACCGTTTCAGCATGACTTTTTCCCCCCTCCCCAATGTTATTCTTTACTTGTACGAACTAGTCTACCAAACGAGTATGTTTATATACGGAGCAATCTTATCTATAAGTGTACCTCACAGTATCACCTAGTTTGAACCTTGGTGGTTGATTTCCAACCAAGTTTGTCCATGCAATTCAAGCGAGTGACATTTAGGATTAGGATGCGTACTCTAACGAGCATAGGCCTCCGACATTCGATTTATGTTCGCTCTTCGCGCCACGTCATGTCATCGCTCCCATACTCCGCGCTGTCCTTGGAGTCCGTCGTCGAAATTACCTGTGTTGAATCCGTCCAGGTGGGGTGCACTGCACGTCACTGTTCAGGTATGTGTTCACGCACGAGTGTCTATTTTGTTTCCAGGTCGCCATGCTGCAGATGGGTCGATGGCGGAGGAGCAGTAGGAGGGGCACTCTGACGTCTCACTGGCATGCAATCGAATAATGAATTGTCAACATATCCGAAAGAAGGTGCATCTTGTTGGGGGTCCGGTTTGCAAATTGCAATCCAGAATGGCTCGCCAGAGTCATGCATTGAGGTATAGTCGGACAAAAAAAAAAGACAAAACGCATAAATGAGATGTATACGATCTTACACACGGTCGCAGGACTGAAGACAGCTGCCAGCATCGGAGCATAATATGTCCGACAATGGGAGGTGGCGACCTACAACGGTCGGCGGTGGGATTTCTGTAACGCGAGAACGTGCGCGGAAACTTGAACCATCGCAGTCGCGGGACTCCTTGAAGGCGGCCGGTTTCGAAGCGTCGGTCGCGGGCTAGCATTGGAATGTAAGCTACTAGTTCGCCAGTTTGATGTTCGAATCATCCACTATGCAATTGAACTCACCGCCCGCCCGCCCGAGATCCCGCTGCGTTGTTGTTCGACCCCATCTCGACCCTCTCGACTTCTGTCTTTGCATGTCCTGGCTGGCCGTAACTTGATGATGCCGCAATTGGGTATAGGATGTGATGAGGGTGACGTTTACGCGTGTCGAGCTCAGTTTATTAGGTGAGGGGAGTGTGTATGCAGGCATGGATACATGCTCCGGACATGATGCCAGTGGTGTGGGCAAAAAACCGAAAGGTTTTCCGGCCCGAGACTGCCCAAACTGTCGGGCAAAGCGAGCTGTGGGGTGGGATGGGCAACCGAACAGTGAAGCTTGCGCCTCAACAGGAGTTGAGCGAAACAGCCTCGGATAAATCTTGGACAAGAGATTTGGCAGAAGTGCGAAAAGAGACCTACCTTTGTGCCAAGACAATTGACGCTTGCTCGTTTGCATCCCCGAAAACTCATTGCAATCCTTGACCAACTCTATCTTGCTTATATCGTGATTTCCTCGTCGAGCAAACCACGACCACAATGGCAATCGCACGTGCGCGTAAAGGCAATGGAGATATCGGCGCCCAGGTAACAGCGTGAGAGTTGCACGAGCATGTGCCGTGTATCTCAGGCGATGAAGGTACCTCTCAGAGGCGCAGACACATAAGTAATAATTACGTTACTATATTTGGAAAGTCAACCTTGTTCCTGTCACGTGGGTGATAAGTCGCGTGCAATTCATTGTCAAGACTCAACCAACTTCTGCCAACTTCGGACCTTGACTCTGTGGAACCTTTCTTCATCGTCACCGGCGTCACCGCTGAGTGACAGCGCATGCGTATTTCGACAGCAAGGAGGATATTCGAGACCGGAAGACACCACCATCATCACCACAGAAACTGAAGGACTGAAGTTTGGTACAGTGAGCTACTAGCATTTGCGCACATGATCCTTTCATTCACAGAAATCGAATAGTTAGCTTTGACACGCACTGATAGTTTCCTGAATCATGTCTGGTGCACTCAACGCACGGGCTGACTCGTCCTCGCACTCCGCGATGACCCTCCCCGATCTCTCCCTCGGTTCTTTCGTATCCGGCATTTCTACTCCAGGCAGGAACACTCGAGTCCCTTCCGTATCGTCTCCAACGACGGCACCATCCTCGGCACCACTATCAACCCCATCTCCACCAGAGCAAGCTCCCGTGAGCATACGCAAGCGAGGCGTGGACGAGCACGGATCGGCTCTGAGACGATTAGCTGCCTCTGGCTTCGAGGATGGTGACGAGACGGGAGACGCCAGTGCTGGCGGCGACTTTTTGGACACACCCGGTCATAATAAATGGGGTGGCGATGGCCCGGACACGCCTATCGCGAACCGTAAGCGTTCTCGAGCGACGCCGGGTGGGAACAATAAGGGCGTCACCCTCACGCTCCGTGATCAAGAAAAGGTGAGTTTCGTTGTGGATCTATATGTCGTCCGTCCCCGTGATATGGCGAACTCAGTCTCGCTCCTCTCCCTACTTTAGCACATAGACAATCTAAAGAAGGAAAACTTCAACATCAAACTGCGAGTGCACTTTTTGGAAGAGCGACTGGCCCAACTTGCCCCCGATCAAGTCGACGCGGCCCTCAAGCAAAACGTGTCTCTCAAAGTCGAGGTACAGCAACGCGGCCTGGAACTCAAGAAGCTCAAGCGGCTCGTACTCGAGCTCGAGCGCGAACTGGAGCGTTCGCAAAAGGAGCGAGGTGCGGCAAGTTCGCGCGACAGGGAACGTGATCTCGAGGCGAAGTTACGGGAGCGCGATCGCGAGATACAGGAACTACGGCGTGGGCGCGCGTCTTCAGCAGACGAGGATGCGCTACAGCACGCCGAGCTTAGAAACGAGGAGCTCGAGGAGGAGCTGGACAACGTCAGAGGGCTGCTGGAGGAAAACATGGAAGAAATCGATCGTCTGCGCGAGATTGTCGAGAAGCGTGGGGACGACGCTTTCGATGGACGGAGAGACGACAGGCGTGAGCGGTGGCAGAGGCAACTGGCAGAACTCGAGGCCGAAAATGACGCCCTTCGCGCTCGCATAGAGGACCAGAACGAGCTACTTCTGAGGAAAGAGGACGAGAAGGAGGAATTTGCGGACGAGATCGCGAGGCTTGGTTTAGAGATCGACGACGTTCAGCGAAGGAGAGAGGCAGAGTCTATCGAACGCAGTGAAAGCCGAGCACAGATACTGGAAGCCCGGGAAGACAGGGAGGCGGTGGAGGACGACCTCAATTCCGTGCGGGACAAGCTTGCCGCGACGATGATCGAGCTGTCACAAAAGGAAGACGAGATCGAGATGAAGAACAAGGAGATCGATGATCTAGTCGGCGAACATGATCGAATTGTCGCTGTAGTCGAGGAAGAGTGGCGGGGAGAAGTGGAAGAAGCTCGTGGGCAAGTTGAAGAGCTTCGTGATGTACGTGCCTCTCTCACCGAAAGACGGGCTGACCTCTGATAGGCTTGTACCTGTAGGCCCTCGCAGAACGGGAGACGGAGTCAAAGGAGCTTCGCCTCAACATCTCCGAGCTTGAAGCAAACACCAACGAGCTTCATGCGAAGTTCGAGGCTACCCTACAACATCTCGAGAAAGAGGCAGAGGAAAAGGACGCCGAGATCGAAGCCGCGAATAGGGAGATAGAGAAACTGAGCGATCAAGTTTACTTGCTGGAAGAGGAGAACGACCGCATCAAAGAGCAGAGCGATCGCCTTCGCGAAGATGACACTGTCGAGCGGGAGAGACTCGAGGCACTTGCAGCAGCGCTCAAGGAGGTGAATTCTGCAAGTAAAATCGTTTGGAAACCCATCCAACTGACTATGGTCGTGTATAGAAAGTCAATACGCTCAAGACACAGCTTCAAGATCTCCAAGATCTCTATGACCAAACTTGTCAAGATATCCTGGCACATCGATCTCGGCAAGAAGAACTGGCACACCATGTGGAAGATCTCGTTGCAGAAGTCAAGCACGAGCGCGAGGAGAGGGAGCGGATGGAGCAGGAGCTCTTCAAGGTCGAAAAGGATTATGACTCTCAGCTCCGGCACGAACGACGGAACCTGGAAGTCAAAGAATCCGCTCTGCAGTCTGTTCTGGAAAGTCTCGCGAAGAATGAAAAGTTCCTCGAACAGCGTCAGTCCGACATCGCGACCCTGCAGGACGCACTCAAATCGAAAGAGGAGGAGTCGAAGAAGCTTGGCGATTCGCACACAACGGCCAAGTTCTCCCTTCAACTCGAGGTAGATCGTTTGAAACGCGATATCCAAACCCTCGAGGACGCACTTGCACGTGCACGCGAAGACATTGCGGCTCGCGAGGGAAACACTCGCGAGCGTGATCTCACGATCGACAAGCTGCACAATGAAGTGCGCGATCTGACCACGCGACTCGGGAATCAGACTCAAGCCCGACTTCACCTCTCTGAGAAGTTTGACACCACCCAGGTGGGCTTGAAGACGGCAGAGTCCGAGGTGTCTATCTTGCGTGCGAAAGTTCACGAGCTCGAGGCTAGGTTGGCAAAGGATCAAAAGTCGCTGTTGGGAAGTGAGAGCCAGTACCGTGACCAACTTACTGAGCGCAACACGTTGTTGCTCACGATATATCAGTACATGGACAAGATCCTTGGCGTAGACAAGACTCCCGTGCGTTCTTTTTTTTTTTTTGTCACTCTTTCCCTTTGACCAAGCCTGCCTGCAGAAGAGAGGCGGTCAAGCAGAGACCAAGCCGTTCACCAACTTTAGCGTCTTTCACGACAATCTCATCACGCGCCTGAAAGCCCTCAGCCAGATCCAACTTGACTTTGATAAACGTGTCAAGGAGACCGAGGTGCGGTTCACGGAAAAGATGACGGATATGCGGAAACAGCTGGACACGCGGTGGAGGCAGGTTGACAAGTTTGAGACAAGCGTCAAGGCGTACGGCGATGCCAAGGCGACGTGGAGGCGCAAGTACGTCGCCAAGGAAGGCGAGCTGGAGGCGCTCAAGGTGAGTTGGCGCGTTACATGCCTTTGGACGTTCTTCCCAAGTTCGCTGACCTGACCTAACCCACACTGTGCTTAATGACTCATAGGCCACCAACACGGACCTCGTGCAGCAGCTAGCGACGTCGAGACGCCCAGTGCAGGGCGACACGCAGGAGATCCGGACGCTCCTTTCACGCGCGGTGAACGCAGAGAAGCGGTTGGTGGTGGCGAACAACCAGCTGCTTCAACATGAGGAGAAGATCTCGAGTCTGAACCAAAAGACGACGACAGCGGACACGAAATGGGAGGCGCGTGTGAAGGAGTACGAGTCGCGGCTAAAGGCTGCGGAGGAGAAGTATAAGCGAGAAAGGCAGGGGAGCAAAGAACGTGTTTTGGAGCTGGAGAATCAAATAAAGTGAGTGCGCGTGCTTTGGTTGTGATCTCTTTTTGATCATTGCGTGCACGTCGTCGTTCTTTTTAGGAGTCTTGAGCGGCAGAACGACATCGCTCAAAAGCGCAGTGCGCAGTTGGACGCGGTGGTGGAGAGTGGGAGGGCGGCCGTGAGTGGGAGAGGTCGTGATCGGTGATTTGAATGTTGGTTTGGACTTTTCCTCGTCGGTTTCAGCTCTCTTCAGTGCTTTACTTGCTTTATGTAATGGCTCGCTCATCACATCATGACGACTTCTTGGTACCATATACACTCGTATTGTATAGTACGCTCTGCAACGTATAGTACGCTCTGCAACTTGGTATAGCCAGAGATTATATAATACAGATCGCGTACATCTTAGACTCGCTGGGCTTTTGCACCGTTCCTATGTACCACGGCACATATTTCCAAGCGGACCGACGCCGTTACGAGTCGTAGTGCATGAACCATGTCGTGAAGTTCCATGCTACTATTTCCCATAGAATTTGTCTGAACGGTGATATAAGTTACTTGTTAGGAGGACCGAATACACCTTAGGCCGCACTTTTTTCGTTCCCACGGTCCCGAGAGGTACCCTTCCTTTGTATGCGTGGAAGTGACCCGAAAGGTCGGTCCATCCCGACGGCATCTCCCGAAATTAATCTAATTTCCGCATACATCTCTCTAGCGTTGCTTGCAGCGCTCTGCAAAGCGCTCCCAGAGCGCGTCCCGACCCTCTGTGCTGCCCAGCGTGCACGTGCGCCGTGGCGAGCACACATTCACACGGTCACGGCGACACCCTGCTCCGCCTCGCCCCGCCACCATCCCGTCACCATCCCGCCACCAGCCTGCCCACCTCGCCCCACCAGCTTCATACCTCGGCGTCGTGCAGCGACCATTGTGCGCTCTCGTTCTGTCGAGAACGCGCGATGGCTGCCGCATGCATGCTTGGATGCGCTCGCCCTCCCCGTTCCTTGTCCTCGTGCACACTCGACGACGACACGACACGACACGGCGATCGTGACACGACAACTTCGCGCAACGCCAACATGAAGCGACGTCGACGACGACACAACATGGTACCACAACACGACGACGGACGCGATGACATGCCACAACATGGTGTTGACACAGCAACAACAATGACGCCTGCAACACGACGTCGAAAATGACTGCAGATGCTCGTACGTCCGAGTCTTCTCCCCCTTCCTTGCTTCATCCGCGCCCTTGCCCTCACCTCACTTGTGCACCCTGCAGCCCCGGTCCGCCCTCCTCACTCGCCTTTACCGCCACATCACCTAGCCTCCCCCTTCATCCGAGTCGCCTCACCTGACGCGCTCTTACGTGCACATCCGAATCCCCGCATCCTCCCCGTGCTGGCCCCCTGGTGCATGCGCCTCGTCCCTGCACTCCTCATCCTCCACTTCCCCGCGTTAGTTCTCACCTCTGAGGCTTCCCCACGCTCACCCTTGCCCTTGCGGCCTCACCTCCTGCGCTCGTTCTTGCGCTCGTGTGTCTACATAGATATCATTTATTGTTCAGAATATTTGTACATACGTAGGATACAATATATTCATCATGTAGATTATGTTGCATCCACTTACAAATGCCCTATGTGTACGCCCGCCCGCACTCTGCTCAAGCGCCAGCCAATAGGAAAGCGCCGGAAATCTCCGAAGACTTAGGAGACTTGTAAAACATATCAAAAATTGAACATTGTGGCTTCCACAAACGTTTAGCTGCAATTCTAAATAGTAGGTTCGTTATAGGGTATAATAAAAAACCTATTTACATGGTGTTCCTAGTGTATTTTTCTTGTTAAACAATGGAGTGCAAAAGTGTCCACTCATGCATGCATGAATCCAACTGCATTGTGACCACACTTCATATGTTTTTGCGTTCTCGCAGTCTAAATAAAAAAAAATCAGCTAGGCACACTGTAAATAGCTTCTAGGACATGGTAAATACATGGTTTGCTATTTAGCAGTGCTATTAGAGCGCTGTGGAAGCTGTACTGTAAAGCTTTTGATATGTTTCAGAGCGATAGGAGATGTATAGGAGATTTACCCACGTATGTCAGACCATATATAAAAATATCATGATGTCACGCGCTTTCGAGTGAAAATTTCTATGACATATGCAACATGAATTCAATAGATAAAATATAAATATAAATATAAATATAAAAGAATCTAATGTATCTAGCAGGTGCGAGCGAGGGGGTAGGGTGTGCAGCAATGCTGCATAGGGTATGGCACGGATGTGGGTAACCCGCTCAGGTAAAATATCCGCAGGAGCGACTACACAACGCGCACAAATGTGTGCGACGTTGAATGATCACATCTGCAAGCTGCCAGGATGGGATGGGGAGGGGGCAGACAGGGTGAGGGCTAGGACACCATTACTGAGGGTGACTCGGGGCGACTCGGAGGGCAATGGCGAAACGACAGCGATGGAACCGTGCACCATGCAGCAGCGACTGCACAATGCGCACAATCGTGTACGTCGTGTGATCACTTCTGCACGCTGGGGGATGGGGATGGGGCGGGGGCAGACAGCGCGAGCGACTGTCGTCGCAGAGTCGTCGTTTCCATGAGTCATTGTCGCCGAGTCATGGCGTGGTTGTGTCATCAGTCGGCATTGCGCCATTGTCGCATTGTCGCATTGGCCCAGGACCAATCTGGGTCAGGCATAAGGAGGGAGAGGGAGAGGGAGAGGGGCGGATCGAGTTGCATTGTCGTCAATGTCACTTCGTGTTGGCGTTGCGCCACATCGTCGTCGTGTCATGTTGTCATTGAGTTGGCATGCACGAGGACGAGGAATGGGGAAGGCAAGCGCATCCAAGCATGTATGCGGCGGCCATCGCGCATTCTCGACAGAACGAGAACGCATGATGGTTGCTGCACGACACCGAGATATGAAGCTGGAGGGGCGAGGCGGGCAGGCTGGTGGCAGGGGCGGGGGGCAGGGGGAGAGCAGGCCCGGGATGTCGCCGTGACCGTGTGAATATATGTGCTCACCGCTGCACACGTGCACGCTGGGCACAGAGGTTGGGACGCGCTTGAAAGCGCCTGCACAGCGCTGTATTCGATAGTAAAAAGGATCCATGCTCAAATGAGAATTAACTCGGAAGATGCCGAGAGGATGGACTGACCTTTCGGGTCACTTCCACGCATACACAGGAAGGGTACCTCTCGGGACCGTGGGAACGAAAAAAAGGGCGGCCTAAGGTACACAACGCCATACTCTTCCCAAAGACGACCAAGCCCAAACCACTCAGAAAGCTGAGTGATGAGTGACTCTGTGTGTTCGCGACAGCGATACAGTGCGCGCGCATCGAGATCTTGCCGTGTAGAGAGACATCTATTTGAAAACTTTAAGTTAGTTAAATCAGAAATGAATATCGACTGACTCACTTTGCACACCAACCATGTACTATACACGCGAGGAGGACTTGCTCCTCATCATCGGCAATATAAGGACCAAGTCCATAGATAACACGGCGGTAGTGGCCATCCCCGAAACACACAACATCTGGGGTTGTCATGAATGGTTTTAAAGACTGAAGGATAAATGATTGCGACAAATGAAACATCTGGTGCTGGAATTGCTGACACTTGTTCGTCTTCACATGTGCTTTCATCGCTACAAATATACTGTTATTGACCACATCAATACATATGATAACTTACGTACTTTTGGGCATAGCTAGAAAACCGATCAGTACTAAAGCATTCCTGTGTGCACGTCGCACGTTGTTGTGAACGTTTCCAATGGACAGATAAAGCGGATAGAAGTTGTTCTGGCCGGTTGCTATGGATACCGTTGTCTTGTTGCTTCCCAGGATGATCAGCACAAATGCCAATCCATGTGTTGCAGGATCCATGGCAATTATATCCTGTTTTGAGTTAGTAGTTGATTGACGAGACAGGTCTAATGACTCACTGCTTGACTCCATGCCCAGTCACTGGACATAAAATTGCACCATTTGCGCTTGTTTGAAGCCAAATCGAACTCGCAATATGGTCGATAGTCCATTTCAGTGGAAAAGTCCGGGTTTCCCAGGATGTTCTTCACGACGTCGTGTGGGTTTCAGAACCAGACCTCGTATTTGTCCTCCATCCAGGGTGGTGTGTCATTCGCTGGTCGATCACCGGTGTAGTGGACTGTGAAGTTATCCCATTTCACATCTCCAAGTTCGATGTGATCGATCGTATTGTAGACGTCCCGGTGGTCAGGTGTGTGAGCTTTGTTTCCATAGTGGGAGAATAGCACTCGATCGCCTGCCTGAATGAGAGACGCTGCCCATGTATCAAGAAGGGCATCAATTTGTATACCGGGCATTTGACACCGGGTATATAGGATATCCATGAGCTCGAACTCAAGCCGGCTCTTGAAAGGCAACCAGTCATCAGCTGCTTGTTCTTGACAGGGAGGAGGAGGAGCACCTTCGGCCAACAAGACCCCTTGTGCATCGCATGAACGAGCTGTCAAAATCAACACTCGTTAGTTAGATGGTATGGTGCAACTACTGCATTTACCGTTCAATAATTTGTGGTAGTTACGATACAACTTTCCTCCGGGTCCAAAAAACTCAGTTTCGACATCCGGTGAGGGCGACGACCGGGGAGCGAACCCCTCTGGTGCAGGCGATGGGTGGGGAGCAAACTGATCTGGTGCAGGCGATTACCTGAGAGGAGACAAGTTGTCCCGTTGTCCACTGGTCTGACTTTGAGCCTGGGTCAATACCAAATGTTTGGCATTCAGATGTTGTATTAGTCCTGACTTGTTCTTGAACCAGCGGCGGCACTTGGGGCATGGATACATAGGTGGGATTGCTTGGGGCATTAGCGCAAAAGAGGCTGTGGTGACGGCAAAGTTCCTAGGTTCTGGGCCCAGGACTTGTTTGTTTGGTGGGTATGAGGTACATACTTTAGGGCTGAAATAGCAAAGTCAGATGCTGGCATTTTCATCCAACACCATTTCCGCGACTATTATTCGACCGTATCAGAACACGAACTCTACTTAATATGGCAAAACCAGCCTCACCTTGTAGAACATGCCCATCCAATGCAACAAAGTGCCTTGGGCTACCTGACCTCCCTGCTAAGAAAAGGATGTCAGCAGAGAAGCAGGCCGATGATAAAAGCCTTGCTGACCAACATGCTGCGAAAGCCATCAAGTCCCAGGCAGCAATTGAACAGATGGGTAGGCTCGAGAAGCAAATGGAGACTGACCAAGCTGCCACCATTGCTCCAGTGAAACCTGTCCGCCCACACCCGTGCCCCAGAATTGTCAAAAGCCAGGCAACTGCGGATGTGGAAGCTAACCCAGCCAATGGTAAGGCTTTTTTAATTGCGACAGAAGCGTTGAACTTACCCAACTGACTAGCCTCAGAGCCAATTGAAAGCACGAGAACGGTAACGGCAGTCAAAACAAAAATGGACCTGTGCGAGGCCATCAGCGATGTCCGAACTCAGCAGCCGGGCCCGACCAAACCAGCGGGACTCAGGGAGCGCTTACGTGGCATGAACTGTGAGAAACCTTTGATTAGGTGCGGATAGTGTTTAAAAGTCCGGTTCGGTTCGGTTTTCTTGCCTTTTTTGGCAAGACCAAACCGAAACCGGTTCTTCAAAACTCACCTTGGCTGGAAAACCGAACTGAACCATTCGTGACCGGTCTTTGTTGGTCACGATGTGGGTTATGACCAGTCCTAACCGGTCTTTCACTGTTCACGTGTAGGCAGCATGGTATTTGATATAAAAAGATTGGTAAAGGTGAAAAAGAAATTGTCTGCTCTATAGACTCTCCCCCTCTCTGCCAATCCTCGACAATGCCTGGACCACCTGACTCTCGAAAGTCTAGCCGCCAACGAGTTCAGACTCAAAAGGCTTGGGAAATACAAATTACCCAATTCCGCCCTCCAAAGTCAAAGTCCACCTGCAGCACTTGAAAGGGAAAGAAACACATGGCAGCCACTGATAGTTCATCATCATTCAATAGCGATGGCGAGGAGCGAGGTCCACGTGGTGGTAAAAGTGCCGCGCAGATGCAAAGAGGCAGTGCCGCACAAGCTTGACCCCATTGGAGGAGGTGAGGAACCCCGAGAAGGGTCCCAGTGACATGGAAGAAGTCGATGTTGAAGAGGGTGATGCTGATGACGTCGACCATGACGAAGTTAGGGGGGAGCGCAGAACCAATGTAGATGAAACGGTGTGCTGAGAAAAAAATTGTTTAACATCAATATACTGATGTAGCAACGTGCAGGATGACGTGCGAGACGAGCACCATGGTGAACCAGCGGCTGCTCACAATGTCAAAAAGCGAAATACAAAGGATTTACTTACAATATTTTCAGACCGGATGACCGTCAAATTTCTCGGTGCGGACGGTAAAAGTGATCTGAAGGTAGGGTGTTGGTGTCTCGTCTGCAAGTGAGTCACAACATTGTTATGTGGCAAGTGACTTACTGAAATGTAAAAGGGAGGACGAGGTGTACTGTCAGAAATTTGGTAAACGAAAGGCTTTTCATGTTGGGGGGAATTCCTCTTGCCGTGCACACATTCGCTCACACTATGCTTTGTACGAATTATGATATGGAGAGCAGAACATTTCCGAGAATCACCATGCGGTCCTGCGTGATATCCTGCAGGAGCGGAAGCGAAAGAAGCAACTTGAAGGCAGTAACCAGCCCACACTTGACAACATGTTCCATCGTGTGGCCGGTCCACAGTCATTTTCAAGGGAAGAGGTCTTGAAGTGCGTTGCGCAATTTGTTGTGTGCAATGACCAGGTAAGGGCACAGTCTGAAATACTATATTACTATTGAACTAATAGAGACATTAGTCACTCGCGGTTGCTGATAACGCAGCGTTTTGAAACTGTCTGGTAGCAATGCGGCCAAATGCTACCAATGCCGACATACCATCCAACCACAACATCAGCATATATGTTCACAATGAATTCATCGACTTTATCAAGCAGTTAAAGGTGGAAATTCAGGTTAGTAGTAATAGTCGTCGTGACTCCTTTCAAAATGTTCGTGCCGCACTGCCACCGCTCACTCTTTTTGAACTTGAAACAGTCACTGTCCAGTGGTCGTATCTCCACCACCATGGATCTCTGGTCCATCAAGCAAACAAAGGTGGTGTTTTTGGGGATCACAGCACACTGGATCCAGGCCGACACCAACTCTCACAAGTGGTCTTTACGCTCACAAGTGATCGCTTTCTGGGCCTTTCCGAGTATGCACAGTGGGGACAACTTAGCACGCCACTTCATTGGACTTTGTCAGAGGGCCGGAATCATCACCTCGACATCCAGCAAGCTCTTTTGTCTAACCGCTGACAATGCCACCTCAAACGACAAAGCGGCTGACATCACTGAACGTCTTCTCCATCATCGTCAAATTTACTCATTCAACACGGACACAAATCGCCTCGCGTGTCTCGCGCACGTCATCAACCTTGCCATCACCTCCGTCCTCTCTGCTGTCACAAAGATCTCTAATGTTGACACAGCAACGTCCATTTGGGAGTTCGACCCTACCCTTCTAAAGAACCATATGCTCAACGACTTGCTGGATGTTGTTACCACCATTCGCATGCTCGCAATCAAGATACAATGTTTAGGGCAGCACATCAAGTACTTTGAAATGCTGCAAGGCAAGTGCGGCATCGACCCTCCTCTTGCAATTCCCTTGCACAGCAACATTCGGTGGGGTACGGCGGACGGAATGCTCAGTCGAGCTCATGAACTGCGCCAGGTACGTAGATTGATTTATTATGCATTATACTGATTGTTGATTTGTTGATTCAGCCTATCAATATGTTCATTAACTCAGCCAACGAACTTTATGGCCCTATCACCACAATTTGGCACGACGGACGAGTCAAACGTGTCCCATGGACAAAGTTCATTTTAGCAACGAGGGACTGGGAGCACATCAACGAAACACGGTCCGTCATTGCTGTAAGTACTTAGTTCTCGTACCTACGACGATTCAGCCTAAAGTCCCGGCCCTAAACTTAGGATGCAAACAACATTCAACAATTATTCTTGGATGAGAGCCGCGCTACACTCTGGCGTGCAATCCCAGAGATCAAAGAGCTTTTGTCGGCATGGGAGAAGAAACTAGGTAGTCCCAGGTACTCGATTTTCAAGAACGCGCTCCAGGATGGCATCGACAAGGTTATGAAATACTACAATCGATTTGACAACAAGCCGGTGTATATACTTGCACTCGGTAAGCTCTCACATTGTCTTTGACCCCCTCGGTGTCCTTGCTCACTCCTTGCATTCACAGTTCTCCATCCGTATTACAAGCTAGATTACATCAAAATGGCGTGGGTGGTGCTGAGGAACAGGCGAAGGAAATTGCTGTGGGAAATCATAATGCCAAAAACTGGCATGACAAGGCACTCAAAATCACTGAGTCGACCATGCAAGACTATTGGCAGGAGATGGAAGATGCCCGCACGGTGAGCCAGGGCACAACAGACTTGGATGCCGATACTCAGATGCAAGATGACATGCTTGAATCCGAGTTTGACTGTCACTGCTGGGGCCTAGTTGAGAAAGCCGGGCATGGTGCAACGCGGCTAGGATGGGCAGCTGAACTGCGGCGCTACCTTGCTGATTTACCGGAGGACGTCACGAAGAATATGGACATCGTCAACTGGTGGTCGAAACACGCCACCATTTACCCCACCCTTGCGCGGATCGCACAAGACATCTGTGCCATTCCAGCATCCTCGGTCTCCTGTGAACACTTGTTCTCAGCTGGCACAGAAATCGTCACTGATCGCCGGTCATGCTTGGGTGCTGAGAAGTTTGAAGAACTTCAGATTCTCAAGTGCGCATGGCAGAAATCAATTGTTGATCGCGCAGCCATCAATTCAAATGAGGTAATGGACATCTATTTACAGGAGTACAAGGAGTTATACAAACTCGACAAAGAGTTGACTGTGACCGAGGTCGATCTTACTGGTAGCGACATCGAGGAGTAGTTTTTGTATGCATAGTCTATGGTAGTCACATGACAATGATGTAGTCGGTCTTAACCGGTCTTAACCGGTCTTTGCAAATGCCGGCCATTGCTGTAACCATAACTGAAACCGACAAAGACCAAAAAAATTGGTTCTCAATGGTCCAGTCGTAAATGGTTAAAGTCCGGTTCTGTTTCAGTTTTTCGTCGGTCTTGAGACCGGACCTTTAATCACTAGGTGCAGATACTCATTGTTGACTTGCTCGTACACCATGAGGCTGTTGCTGATGGAGGCAACGTTGTTTTTTTTTAACCTCAACTCGCCTACTAGTGCAACCAAGAATGCAGTGGCTGGTAAAGTCAAGAATTGGGCGATGTTAATCCCCAAATCCGCCAGCCACAAAAAGAAATCCTCACGAAGCGCACAATTGGACCTGAAGAACCCCAGACGACTAACCGTGAACCCCTCATCCACAACTGGCTTGAAGATGTTGACGGTTAGTGATGTAGCAGTTCCTCTGCCGAGTGAGAGTATCCCTTCTGCTGGTGGAACTGACAATACAACTGTCGACAACATTGCGGACAAATTGGAGGACTTCATACCTGATGGGATGGACGGCTTGGTGGGTGGCTTTGGAGATGACAATCAGGACGACGAGATGGAGAGAACGGCCGCTTTGCTCAACAAAAAACAATTGGTATACTGTTCGTTTCAAAAGTGAAAGGTCACTTACATGTTGTTTGACACAGAAAATCCTTTCAATCACCAGCAACCTCGAAGATGACTGTCAAAGCGACTCTGTCGTTGAGGAACCGTGGAACGCCGAGCCCTACTATGATGACCCCGAAAGCCAAGTCCCTATGTGGATGGACGATCAGTCGCTCAAAAGGAAGCGCATGGAGGAGGAAGACGTGTTGTATACCATGTTGTCCAAGGATGAAGACCGCGATGAACAGGCCGTGACGAGGGCAGCTGAGAACACCCACAACATTGATGTGGAAATGGCTGTGGGAGAAGAATCGCAGAACCGCGGGCAGAGTGCAGTGCGACTAACCACTCAGGTGAGTTTGCTATTACAGGCTGCAACGTGTTGGTTCACATTGCCACCATATCACACTTATCTGATTAAATCCATCAGACCAGGGTGACAGCCGCTGGCAATGTGTCCAAAAAAGTCAAAGGTGAACCAACAGGTGAACCAATCAATACGCAGCCCAGCCTCGGATGGAAACCGCTCCCGACTCGCATCAACGTGCACGGCCCTGTCCTCTACGATAGCACACAGATCCAACCCAACTGGTTCAAAAAGGATCCGTGGCAGGACAGTTGGAAGACTAGGGTTCTCCCCACTCTGTGTCTCTGGGCTGGGGCCCAGTCTAATGTCTAGAGTACCCCGAAAGATAAGATTGTTCATATCTTGACCCTCGTCATTCCTGTTGTATTCCCTGCATTAGATCTGTTTGCTTGTGGGCTCATGGCAACTGTTCACACTCGTATCGCGACTGATCCTCTTTGATAGGCTTACCAGCACCTGTGTAACTGGAGACACGGTGTAGGTTCAGCAGCGCTTGCAATGTGCTCCAACTTCTTCATGGACTCGTCGCCAGATGTCATCGAAGCCGACGTTACCGAACTTCTCACAAAGAATGCTTATCTCTTCGAGGATCTCGACATCGGTGACTCCAACAAAGGCTTCCATTCCGACTTCGTCCTCCGTTTGCTTGCAGCAACTTACGTCCCGTCGATCAAAGGACATATTTGTGTTGACGCAATTGATACAATCGGACTCTCGCACTGTGGAATCAAAGGAATATTGGGGCTTTCAGGCGCAGCAGTATCTTATTTTTCCATACCGCAAATTCCTCAATACTTACTTTCGGATATGTTTCAACCCAGATCAAGTGCGCGTTACAACTCATCAACACCATTGGATTAGAGGATCTTGTGAAAGGGAAAACCGCCCTGCGCACTCCAGTCACATTCAACAAGCAGATTGATAAATCAACAACAAGCGAGCATGCCTTTTCCGACCAGAAGTGGGGAGAGCAAACGCGAGGATGTTCTCGTGCAGCTGACCATCACTCTACTGCCTAACTTGCAAGTGTTCTTGAGAAAGCACGATTGATTGCCCATCAGATTGAGCGGAATGATGGCAATGACTTGAATGCGGGCATGGAAGAAACTGAGGACAAATGGACTCAAGTTTGTGAGTAACCTCATCGTCTGTCAGAGGATACTAACATGTTTTATTAGGACCGTTATTGTTGGTTCCACCCCTGCCATCCCAATGCTGCAAGTCCTGTCTTCTCTGTTCCCCGTTCGGACTGTTCCTCAATCATTGTATCCCGATTGCTCTTTCGTTCAGTTTTACCCCCAGCACTGATACGTGCTCGACTGCTTATGGACTATCTGCGTGACCGCTGTACTTTTGTTTCTCGTCACATTCTTCATTTTACTGACTGTTCTCGCCTCTTAATCGTTCATTTAATTGTCACACAGTGACGTCTATTTTTTAATGTTACTTTTGTTTCAAATATTTGGCGGTATTTCAGCTTCATTATGTAATCGAAAGTTCCAAAGTCGGTCAATATTGAAAGTGCCTGAAAGTTTTAAAGTTGGTTGGTATTGAAAGTGCCTGAAATCCAGAAAGTTCTAAAGTCAGTCCACATTCAAAGTGCCTGAAAGCTCCAAAGAAGGTGACCGGTAAAGTGTGAAAGAGCCAAAGAAGGTGACTGATAAAGCATGACAGTGCTGAAGTAAATTAACTTGAAAGTGTGAAAGGCACTTTAAAGATATGGGATCTACTTTCAAAGTGGTATTTTACTTTACAAGCATGATCTCAAAAGTGCAGGTAAAGTTCTCATAAAGTGCTATAAAGTGACTGTAGGATTTGCTGATGACGTTCTCAGGGACCACAAGAGCATCTTGTCCATGTAGTCCTTTGTCATCGGGAGTGAGTGTTGCCTGTCACCATCCTCCGAGCTCGCCTTGTGTTTCAATGATCTCATGACATCTTGGACTTCTGCAGACTCGGATGGATTCCCAGTCCATTGTTGATTGACTGGATCCAGGTGCCACTTTCCACGGAACCGGCCACCGTCGCTGTGATGGCAAGCTCTGAGTCAACGATCACTGTCACCACTTATAGACTATTACCGGTACGTACCTTCCGTCCCACATGTCCTTGAACGCTGCCCTGATTCCTTCCACTGTATTTCTTCCGAGATTTTGATAGAAACCCTTGTATGTCAAAAACAAGGCAAGTGCCTTGTCAGAGAACTTGTTCGGTGTCCCGTCGAACGCACGAGCGAATGCTGGGTCACTGTAAGGGTCCGAGTCATCCTCACCAGTGACACATTCAGGGGTCATCCACGAGAGGTCGGGCTGGTCGTTGACCACGGTGTCAGACTTGCCAGGACCGTTCTCCTTCTCGAGGAACTCGGAGAGCCACTGCCTGCCCTGCTTTACATGGCCAGCATACAGCTTTCGCGTGTTTGCAGCCTTGAGGTGAGTTTGTTTTCCGGTCTCCTTCAGCTGTTCAATGAATCTCAAAGATGTCGACGAGGAAGATGTGGGTAACGGCCTCTGTTTGCGACGTGCCCTTCGAGGCAACTCAGGGACCTCCGAGTCCTTCTTCTGTTGATTTCGGGACCGGGCCATGGTAGGAGGTGAATGTAGGAGTACAGTGTTAGCAGTTTTTGTTTTTGTTTTTGTTTTATTTTATTTTATTTTTTGGAAATTCACAGCCAGGATTGAATTCGACTCGGAGGACGTTTCATTCACTCGTCCGAGTGTACATCATACCGTGCAACAATCCTATGTCCCATGATACAGATAGTAGCATGCTCCAGAATAATAACAAATCAGTACCGGATGGTTGTCCAGCTGGATGACTCGGAGAAGAAAGATACGGTGTGCTTACCTAATTGACCGAGTTAGGTAGGCGTTCAAGATGCTCAGGCCGAGCTAGACAGCAATGAGAAGGAGTTTCAGCCTATCACGAAGGAAAGAAAATAAAAAAAACTGTGCAGACCTCATCCACAGCATGCATGCATCCGAGGATTGGAGAAAAGCAACCTTTTTTATTGTGTCATTGGCGCGAAATGTGGAAAAAGAAATGTAAAGCTGAAGTAAAGTGCCCCACAAGTTTGGCGGAGTAAAGCGAAAATAAAGTACCACGACTCCTGGTGTCAACCAAAAACATTAAATTTTTTCAAAATCTCCCCATCTCCCCAGCAGAGCTCAGCGCTTAGTGTCAACATGTAACGTTCAATCTCCATGCAATCAACAGTTGTCCCTGGTCACATCCAAACAACCTGCCCGGTCACGGACTGTCCCATCAACTTTGCTACCTCCGAGTCTGTTCCCGGGCACCTTCGACCAAACCACCCTCGACACAGCCCACTTCGAGCAGACCTCTTCCAAGGCCACGAGCAAACATCCAAGCTATTCAATGCTCGTTCCACTGTTACACATCTCTTTGCGTGTCCAGACTCCAGAGTACCCTCCCTCGTCTTCCAACTCGACCTGATGCCCTCCCACTAGATACGGACTGAATTCGACATGGAGCCACACTCATGATACTGTATCCGAGGCCCGTCGTTCGAGCCGTTCACATCGCGTCGTCGTTTCAGCGCTGCGTCCGAGTCATGCCACCACCTCAATGATCCTGGACTCTCACTCGCGACAACGCCTCGTTTGTCCTCCCACCGTCCTCTTCGCTCGATCAGAGCTCACACAATGCATCCCCACCTCTCATCCCCCACTGGCACCCCAATCGAGAATTGACACCGCCGTCGCGTTGTTCGCCGTCCATCATCGTTCGCGCCTTGCATCTCTCAGATCGAACGCGAGCCGCGTTCGTTTCAGCGCTGCATCGCTCCCCCACACCTCTATCCCTGGTGTGGCACCCCAATCGACACCGCCGTCGCGTTGTTCGCCGTCCATTGTTTGCGCCTCGCATCTCTCTGATCGAACGCGAGCCGCGTTCGTTTCAGCGCTGCGTCACTCCACCACACCTCGACCCCTGGTCTCCGAGTCTCTCTCGCGACACCGTGACCGCGTCGCGTCGCTCATCCGCCGTTCCAGCTCTTCAAGTCGACTTCCGAGTCGCACGTCAGGTTCGTGGTCCGAGTCAGCGTGTCCGAGTCCTGTTCTAATTTCAAGGACGCGAGCCCCATCGTCACCTGATCACTTCGAGCAGGCAGGACCCATTGTACGGCCTCGATCGACACCGCCGTCGCGTCGTCTGGCCGTCGTTCGCCCCCTGCGGGGCCGTGTGCGTCGCTGCGTCGCGTCCCGCTCCCTCCGAATTGGACGCGAGTTGCGTCGGTGCCCAATCGGGTGCTTAGTCACCACGTCGCGCCGCCAACTGAAATCCGGGATTCTCCGGTGAGTGATCCTCTACACGCCGTTGACGCACGCGCGGCCGCAGCCCCCCGTTAATTTTCTCGAAATATAGTTACTTATGCCAAACTCGCAACAAGCAATGTGTGAATTTTCCTGATCGGCGGGCCAACTTTGAACTGACGTCAGACTAAAGAGTCGAGAGATCACATGCACAAGGGAGTCAACAATCAAAGACGGGATTAAGAAATGATGCAATGATTGACTTGGAGATACAACCTCGGAGCAATGCGTATGACTCGGGCCAGTCTAAGCAGTCAGTAGCAATCCATGATATTTATGGAATGCGGGACGTCCGTGCTCGAAAAAAGAAGTATCAAGGCCACGTCATTACTACAAAAGGATATAGCATCCGGCGAACCCCCAGTCGATGACGCTGCAAACCCCAAATAATTCCCGCGCGTTTTAGACGTGGCTGCGCGATACACATCCGGACGTGCGCGATTAAGACGTGGCTGCGTGATATATACCCGGACGTGCGCGATTTAGACCAGGATGCGCGCGATGGATATCACATTATCGGTACATATGGCAATGGCAATGTATTAGGTACTACTAGTATATACATCTGAGTCATTGTTGGGAGACTCGAAGATCAAGGTTTGTGCGGGTACGCGCATGTCGTCGTCGCAGGTGAGGAAATGTGTGTGCGCACCGTCATTGTGTCGTCATCACAACGCACATGATCGTGCGTGTTATGTGATCGCTTCTGCACGCTGGGGGGACGGGGACGGGGACGGGGACAGAGTGGAAGAGGGCGACAGTTGTTGTTGTCGTCGTGCGCGAGGGGACGTGCATGCACACTGTTGCGTCGTCGTCGTTGCAGGTGAGGGGGTGTGCGTGCGCATCCCTGTCATTGCGGGTGAGGGAACGCGAGTGCGAGTCGGATATGGCACGTGAGAGGGTTGTGGAAGATTTTGTCCCACGGTCTTAGAGCTCATGCGCTCATGTAACCTTCAACGTCCAACGTTCAATGTTCACGCGCACGGTCCAACATTCAACGTCAATCATGGGCAGCGATACCCATCGCCTCCAAAGTGCGTGTTCCGAGTCCCCCGACCCCCGACCCTTCTGTGGCATACATGCCCAACTTCCTGGGATATGGCCCCTGATACCCCTTTACCCGTCGCACTTACTCTCGACATCTCCAGCGTCGTCTCCCCCACCCCTCAGGCTCCTGGTTTCAAGGACCTTACAGCAAAGATCTCTCGGAATCGTCGTCGCCAGGTCTCGCAAAAGCAGAGGCCATTCAACTCGTTCATTATCTGTACCCACCCCGCCACTCGTTCCTTGCGTGACACGGAGTACTGTTGGCGAGGTTAAAAAATTAGCACGCTGGGTAAAACATCACGCAGTATTAATTGTGCAGATAGTACTTTTATTTATACTATGGCCTCTCTTTTCGTGTGCGTGCTTGGTGCAGAGAGTGAACTGTTTTTCTAAATCACGCACGGGTGTATATCGCGCAGCCACGTCTAAATCGCGCGGGAATTGTTTACGGAATTATTTGGGGTTTGCAGCGCCATACCAGTCACCCATTCTCGATGCCATACGCTCAATCAGCAATGTAGATTAACTCTATAGTACAACGAGATTGCTTCCACAAGCAAAACAAAAACAAAAGCTGAATATTGGTGACGGCACGAAGGTTTTTTTTAAAGTAAATTTTATTATTTAACCCTATTTTAGGGTAGCCTATCACTCTCTTTATGGTTGGAGTGCCCTCTCTTTCGAATTCCGCCGGTCACGAGTGGTGGCTGCGCAGTGTTTACAAATGTTCTCTGCGAACAGAACACCGCCACTCTCTCTCCCATAGCGGATACGGTTAGGAGCCTGGACTAAGCCACAATTTGCCTTCGTCATCCATGCCATCCGAAAGAAAATCTTGCACACATTTACCTCCGAACAAGTACCTAGGATCCAAGACTGGGAAAGCGTATGACCACTGCCTTGCTCTGGAGCACCGTGGCGAATGGTCTTCTCCCCAAGGAGAACACGCCATGCCTCCATGTCTTGCCGCGCGCGTTCTGGGCTATGCGTTGTTTTTCGCTCCCTGCGACAGCGGCCGTAATAGGTTGACAGATGAGATCCTTGACTGCCACGACGGCGACGATTTAGCCTTGAAGAATCTGGCCGATCTGTTTATTGATGGCCTGATTCGCGTGTGTGCGTACTTGTGGATTGCACTCATTCTCTCCTGAGTCTTGATGATATCTTAACGATCCGCTAGTCAGCAATCCCAAATGCCGTACACCTGCTATGTCATCCGATCAAAGTCCTTTGGTTTCTCTTAGAGAAGCTGCAGCGACAATGACACATTTGCTTGAACAGCCCACTATCAACTCCCAGCAGTTGCGGAAATTGGTAATTGTATTTATTGTCATTGTATCCACCGTAGTAACTGATTTTGGTAGGTCATGTTTCGTGATGAGCATCACTGTGCCGTCACCGGCGCTTTGGATTGGGCTCAGTTTGAAAGGAATCCCACGACCGGTTGTGGGCGGGCGGAGACACTAGAGTTAGCCTATATTATCAGCCAGTCAATGTCGGACAACATCGAAAATGGTTCGGAAGCAGCTGCGGAAAAGGTATTAATTGCTCTCTTTGGTTTGGTCTCTTTTGACATGCTTTAAGTCCCTTGAACGCATTCATGGCTTCATATCAAGTCCACCGGATGTTTGACTCGCTGGAACTCTGGTTGGTGCCGGCTCAGGTACGTCTGTCGCAACTTAACTACTTCTTCCTTAAAGTAAATGATTAGCAGGACCAGGATCAACAACTCTTGCCTGACACTTATGATGTGAAATCTATTATTAGCCCTGAATATTTCCATTGCATAGGCCAAGGGTTGAAGTCAAGAATAACATTTGAAGCTTGTGAGGTCAAGGACAAGACCATTCCACCTCCCAATCCTCGTCTTCTTGCTGCTCATGCTGCATGTGCGCAGATTGCACAGATGTCAGGAGCAGCAGAATACATAAACGAGTTCTTCCGGGATGATGGCGAGATCTCAGTAATGACTCAGCCGGGTGCTGCATATGAGCTGACTCGAGCTCTGAGGAGGGCAAAGCTTGTCGTGACAACAGTTTAATGATGTATCAGGAACCAGCATAGTAAATTACATGTAAATGTAAGCTGTACGTACAGAAGAAGCTCTTGATTGGGAGTGCATTGCGCCTATTAGCTGCGCCAAATATTAATTGAAATGTAGTCTTGTTGCGAGGGAAGCGGAATATCCCTTTGGATCGTAAGTTGATTACTGATGGGTTCAGTTGAATCGCAGAGTCCGTTTACAGCCAAGACAATTAATCCTCCCTGACCCAGACCTCAACACGTTCACTTTCAACCGTTGAGCGCGTTCGGACCATCGCAGTCATCGTTACTGTTCGAACCAACTGCGGCGGAGAGACATGAGCGCCAGGTAAGTAGGTGAACAGACATACGATGCATTAATGTCCGCGTAATGCGGGACGATTCCGATTCACCTTCTTGAAGGTACTTGCCTGCAAGAGAACTTGAGGGAAGAAATGCTTCAAGTTTTAAGCAACTTTGATCAGTCTCACAAGCAGGCGGCCATGAAACGAGAAGCTGAACGATGGATGCCATCGATACTGCCTCGCGTTTGTGAGATATGTAGGTAGGTTGCATGTTTTTGCATCTGAGCTACCTACTAGTTGCCAATTCGGATATTCCACAACCGAGCGCCGATGGCATCTGTAGCCCGTCCCACCCGACACCGGTGTGCATGACTTCGCGTTGATGACGGACTTCACGGTGACGCCCGACCGACCTCCGAACGCTTTGTCGCCCTTCCAGATGATGGCCGCGCCACGCGTCTGCTACTAGAACGTCTGCATGCGGCCGCATCTGCCAACAAATACCCACCCGTCGAGATCGTGATGCCCACGTCGGACGAAACGCCCGCATCAGCGTCCAATCGGTCAGATGATAGATCGTGACGCACCCGTATCGCCTCAAGGGCATGCCGCAATGTCCGCTCTGCCTCTCTCGCACGCGACGTGAACGGCACCTCAGTGGCTCGTATGTCCCTACCTGCTCACATCAGCGGCCAGCGCGCACGATCGCGTCGCTTGAGAGTGCACCACGAGACGCCCAACGTTTGTCCGTACGGGCTCACATCAGCGCTCGGCGGGCACACGGACATCTTCCAGACTGAAGCGACGTTGCCCGCGGTGTGTCCTAGTCCATGGCGTCGCTCGTGGTCGGCCGATATCCCCCCTGTGAATGACAAAATGCACAACGCGCACATGGTCGCCTAGCCGCCCTGGGTGTATCCAATGTGTGAACTCGCACGATCGCGTTGGCACGGGCCCGGCTATGTACCTTTCTTCCCCTTACTAAGACGCTGCCCTCTGGGCAACCCACCCACCACACGAGCACGTTGAGTCGAGTAACGTAGTTGATGTTTGTAGCTCGATGGACCCTTTAGAGACGTACATGTCTACGCGGTGCGCAGATCAGTTATTGATTCTGGTTTGATGGCATTGGGCAAGTTATTTTCCACATAAGTCAGTTGTGCAATTATGTAATCCATGGAGAGTTGTATAAGCACCTCCTCAGAAAGGCTTAGGCAATATCCAAGCTTGATACAGCACCACCACATTCATCGCCGTTATACCACTTAACTTTGTCAAGAATGCAAATTTTCGTGAAGACGTTGACCGGAAAGACCATCACCCTCGAGGTGGAGTCCTCCGACACCATCGACAATGTCAAGGCAAAGATCCAAGATAAGGAGGGGTAAGTCTCTAAACATCCGCTTTGTATTTCTGATCGGGTCTCACTTCCCACAGTATCCCTCCCGACCAGCAGCGTTTGATCTTTGCTGGAAAGCAGCTCGAGGACGGTCGTACTTTGTCGGACTACAATATCCAAAAGGAGTCCACCCTGCACCTTGTGCTCCGCCTACGTGGCGGTATGCAGATTTTCGTCAAGACCTTGACCGGCAAGACTATCACTCTCGAGGTGGAGTCATCGGACACCATCGACAATGTTAAGGCCAAGATTCAGGATAAGGAGGGGTAAGTATTTAAGATACCCACATCGTATCTCCGATCTGACGTCCCACAGTATTCCTCCCGACCAGCAACGTCTGATCTTTGCTGGCAAGCAACTAGAAGACGGGCGCACACTCTCTGATTACAATATCCAGAAGGAGTCCACCCTGCACTTGGTGCTTCGCCTGCGGGGTGGTATGCAGATTTTTGTCAAGACGCTCACGGGCAAGACCATCACGTTGGAGGTTGAATCTTCCGACACGATCGACAACGTAAAGGCAAAGATTCAGGACAAGGAGGGCATCCCCCCTGACCAGCAACGTCTCATCTTTGCTGGCAAGCAGCTCGAGGACGGACGTACTCTCTCGGATTATAACATCCAGAAGGAGAGCACGTTGCACCTTGGTAAGTTGGTTAACTGTTCTTCGAGGATAGCACAATAACATTTTGCTCTTTAGTCCTTCGTCTGCGCGGTGGTTGTTGAGTACTGAGTGTGTGGAACTGGCCGACTTTAGTGTATCGTTTTGTACTTGTAATTTCGATTTCTTTCGTTGTAACGCCGAGGAGATTCCCGAAATGTCACGTGATTCAACTGCAAAGCGCGTTTGGATGCGCGTTGCGGTAACAACACGACGCGACTTTCGACGATGAGTTCGTCTGAAGCCGAGACTTTCGACCTCGACAACGTCTCTGGCACAGAAAGTGACGACTATGAGTCTCCCCCACCAAAGAAGACAGTCAGTGTTTCTCTCCCAACCGTGTGCGTCGCGCTCAACATCTTGCCACTCCTCCCCCTTAGGCCAAAGCTCCGACCAAGAAAGCTGCCCCGAAACCTGCTGCTGCAAAGCCAGCCAAGCCCGCTCCAAAACCGAAAGCAGCTCCAAAGAAGAAAGCTCTCGCAACAAAGGACGACAACGCCAACAAAAGTGCCTCAGAGCTCGATCAGGATGGCGCGAACTCCTCGGATGACGAGCGACCCGTAGCTGCTACGAAAAACGGAAAGAAGAAAACCGCTTCTGAAACATATACAAAGGTGCGCATTCTCGCGTCTTTCCCCATGCATGCTTACGCTGACCACGGACTAGTTGACCCAACTCGAGCACATTCTCAAACGGCCCGATTCATATATCGGGAGCGTGGAGACCGTCACTCAGATGATGTGGACGTATGATTCCGAAAACAAGCGCGTCGTACATCGTGAAATCAAGTTTGTCCCGGGCTTTTTCAAAATCGTAGACGAAATCCTCGTCAATGCGGCGGATAACAAGGTATGTATGCTGCTTCATGCTGCGTGTCACTTCACCTAACCGTCTTCCAGATCAATGATCAAAGCATGGACACGCTCAAAGTCAGCATTGACGTGGACGAAGGAACGATATCCGTCTATAACAACGGTCGCGGCATACCCATAGAGATGCACAGCAAGGAGAAAATGTATATTCCGGAGCTCATCTTTGGTCATTTACTTTCGTCTTCCAACTATGATGATGACGAGAAGAAGTTGACGGGTGGTCGTAATGGCTACGGTGCCAAGCTGGCCAACATATACTCGCACGAATTCACTATCGACACCGCCGACAAGAACTCGAGTCAGAAGTACAAGCAAACGTGGACGAATAATATGAGCAAGTGTGGGGCCGCCAAGATCACGAAGAATAGCAGAGGGGAGGAATATACCAAGGTTACCTTCAGACCAGACTTGAAGCGCTTTGGAATGGAGTGTATCGACGAGGACACGCTGTCTCTTCTCAAGAGGCGTGTGTACGATATGGCTGGTACCATCAAGGATGTCAAGGTCTATCTGAACGAAGAACGGTTGAAGATCAAGAACTTCAAGCAGTACGTGGAGATGTATCTTGAATCTGCCGCGGCCGAGGCAGCCGCAGCTTCTGGAGGTGCTGCACAAACGAAACCGACAATGATCTACGAGCAAATCAACCCGCGTTGGGAGGTCGCATTTGCCGTCTCGGAAGGGAGTTTCCAACAGGTCTCCTTCGCCAACTCGATTGCGACGACTAAAGGTGGCACCCATGTGATGCTCATGGCCGACCAGATGGCGAAGAATCTCATCACTGCCATCGAAAAGAAGAACAAGGCTGCGAAAGTCAAGCCTGCTCAGATCAAGAATCACATGTGGATTTTCGTGAACGCCCTCATCGAGAACCCTACCTTTGACAGTCAGACGAAGGAGACACTCACGTTGACCGCGTCCAAGTTTGGTTCAAAGCCCCTCCTGTCCGAGGAATTTATGAAGAAAGGTTAGTCTGAATGTATGCGTTCGTTATCCCAAAGCTTATATGGTGTCTACCAGTTTTGAAATCCTCCATCATTGAGCACGTGCTAAATTGGGCAAAGTTCAAGGCAGACCAGCAGATCAAAAAGACTGATGGCACGAAGCGTAACCGGTGAGCACTCGTCATCTATACGTCGTTTCCGCCCTAACCTCCAATGCAGCCTCACCGGCATGACCAAGCTAGCTGATGCCAACAATGCTGGAACAAAGAACGCTAACCAATGTACTCTCATCTTGACGGAAGGTGACTCGGCCAAGGCTCTCGCGGTTGCTGGTCTTGGAGTTGTCGGACGCGATAACTTTGGTGTCTTTCCGTTACGTGGCAAGTTGCTCAACGTGCGAGAAGCCAAGCATGACCAAATCATGAAGAACGAAGAAATCCAAAATGTGAAGAAGATCATGGGTCTGCAACATAACAAAGAGTATACGAATGTCACCAGTTTGCGATACGGTCGGCTGATGATTATGACGGATCAGGTTAGGGTCTAATTTTCTTACCCAATTCTGTGCTGACTTCGAAGTGATTTGATAGGATCATGATGGTTCCCACATTAAGGGCCTTCTTATCAATTTCTTGGACCACTTTTACCCGTCGTTGCTCAAGATCCCCAACTTCCTCGTCGAATTCGTGACACCCATTGTGCGGGTAACGAAAGGAAAGCAACGAATTGATTTCTTCACAATACCCGAGTATGAGCACTGGCTCGAGACAACGCCAGATGCCCAGAGGTGGGATTCGAAGTACTACAAGGTTCGTTGCTGCCGTGCAATCGTCGCTGGTACTCGGTTCACGGAATAGTATGATAGGGTCTCGGGACAAGCAGCGACGCCGACGCCCGTTACTACTTCGGTAATATGGCGAAGCACATGATTCCGTTTGCCTCTACCCAAGAAGGCGATAAAGAACTCATCGACCTCGCTTTCAGCAAGAAAAAGGCTGATGATCGAAAAGAGTGGCTGCGGCAGTTCAAGGTAAGCCAACATCCTCAAGTACCGACTTTGTCTGAGTCACCTGCAGCCTGGCACATATCTGGACCACAACATGGACGAGATCTCATTTTCAGATTTCATCAACAGGGAGTTGATCTTGTTCTCGATGGCCGATAACATTCGGTCCATACCATCGATGTCGGACGGTCTTAAACCGGGTCAACGAAAGGTTATCTGGGGTTGCTTCAAGCGCAAGCTCAAGAAAGAGATCAAAGTCGCGCAACTCGTTGGTTATATCTCTGAAGTCGCAGCTTACCACCACGGTGAAGCCTCGTTGACCATGACCATCGTCAACCTCGCTCAGGATTACGTCGGCTCGAACAATATGAACCTGCTGCTGCCGAATGGTCAGTACGGAACGCGCGATATGGGCGGGAAGGATCACGCCTCGGCGAGGTACATCTTCACCGAGTTGGCACCTTTGACAAGGACTGTGTTCCATCCGGACGATGGGCCGCTGTTGACCTATCTGAAGGAAGACAACGACTGGATCGAGCCAGAGTACTACATGCCTGTCATTCCGATGGTGCTCGTGAACGGCGCAGAGGGAATAGGAACAGGTGAGGACAACCGCTTGAACATAGCCGGCGCAGTTGCTAATTGTGGTAGGTTGGAGTACCACCATCCCATGCTACAATCCAGCGGATATTGTCTTCAATCTACGGCAACTGATGGCTGGCAAAGAGATGGTTCCGATGCTCCCTTGGTGGCGAGGCTTCAAAGGCACGATCAAGAAGGTGGGCGAACACAAGTACGATGTCATCGGTGTCGTGCGCAAGTTGAACGATACGACCGTCGAAATCACCGAGTTGCCGATTCACAAGTGGACGCAGACATACAAGGCCGACTTGGAAGCCATGATCGGTGAGAAGGGGGACGGCGTTATCAAGGTATGGTGTCCTGTCCGCCTGCAGATGTGCACGAGTCGCTTAGCAATAATGATATGCAGGACTACAAAGAACACCACGACAACGTCAACATCCACTTTGTCATCACGATGGGCGCAAAGGAACTCGAGAAGGCGGAGGAGCAAGGCTTGATTGAGTTCTTCAAACTGACGGGGAAAATCAACACGAGCAACATGATCTGTTTCAACTTTGACGGCAAGATTCAGAAGTACTCTTCGGCGGAAGAGATCGTTGAAGAGTTCTACCCCAAGCGTCTGGCGTACTATCAGAAGCGAAAGGTACATATCAGATTATTTGGATTTTTCTGGGAGTTGATGGGAATGGGGTTGACAGGATTTCATGGCCAACGAGCTCCAGTTACAGTTTGAGAAGCTCTCCAACCAGGCGCGTTTCGTCCAGATGATTATCGAGAAGCAGCTAGTCGTTTCGAACCGCAAGAAAGCGGACATCATGGCCGAGTTGCGCAAACTGAATTTCCGCCCGTTCCCCAAGGTGTCCAAGGCCAAGGCAGCCGGGGAGACGGAGGACGTCGTGAACGCCGACGAGGAAGAACAAGAGGCGGGGGATGTTCCTGGTGCAACGGATTACGACTATCTATTGGGCATGCCTATTTGGAGTTTGACCAAGGAAAAGGTACGCTCGCTAGTGTGTATGTCTCGGTTTACGGTGTCTAATCTAGGTAACGCGTAGATCGAGAGACTCTTGCAACAAGCCGCGGACAAGGAGGCGGAGCTGCTTGCACTACTCGAACGCACGCCTGACTCGCTGTGGAACGAGGATCTGGACAACTTTTTGAAGGAATGGGAGGTAAGTGTGGATCGTGTTATTGTTCCGCCCACATCGTGAATGATATGTTACAGAAATCATGCCAAGATTTCGATAACAAGACGTTGCTCGATGCCAATGGCAAAAAGATCAAGAAGAAGCAGGCGACACTGAAACACCGGAAGTCGCTCACCGGACGCAAAGCATTTGGGGATGATGATTCAGAGGACGATTTCAAACCTATCAAGGCCGCGGCCAAAAAGAAAGCGGAGCCGAAACCGAAACCGAAAGCTGTTGTCGCGGGGCCCTCGAAACATGAGAGTGATGACGAGAAACCCACACCGGCGCCAAAGAAGGCACCTGTCAAGAAGGCGCCTGCCAAAGTCGAGTCCGAGTCGGAAATTGAGGTTTCAGATGTGCCTGTGATAAAGAAGGTGGCAACGAAGAGAGCTGTCAAGGTATTGGACTCGGACTCGGACATTGAGATGGTGGAATCGCCGGTCGTGCCAGCAAAAGGCAAGGGGAAGGCCAAGGCTGTGGCCGAGGAAGCACCGAAGCGCAAGTCGTAAGTGTCTTGTCTTTTGTTGCAGGCATTGTCTGACGCGGTGACACAAGGCCTTTGGAGGAGAGCGATGACGAGATGTACATCCGACCTGCTGCAAAGAAGACGAAGACGACGCAGGCTGCGGTGACTGATTTCTTTGACAAGGCAGGGTCATCAGACGCGACGAAGAAGGCCACGACGCGAAAGCCCTCGGGGAGCAAGCCTGCTGCAGCAAAGAAACCGCCAGCAAAGGTGGTAAATAGCGACTCGTCGGACTTGGACGAGTTGGCAATTAGCGAGGTGGCAAAGAGCGAGGTGGTAGAGACGCGAACGGCTGCGCCGGCGCGTGCTGCGCGAGGCCAGGCAAAGAAATACATTGAGATCGAGTCTGACAGCGAGGAGGAGGAGTACTAGTTGTTGTTATCTGTACAATACATTTGATTCATTTTTGTGGCACGTGGACGATACAAGCGAGCCATTTCAAGTGTTTTGTTTGCATTTTTGCATTTCTTGTTCAGTTGGCGCTTTTCTTTGCCTCGACTTGTTAAGTTCTTCGTCCTCGTCGTCCTCGTCGACGTCGACGCGCTCTTTCTCATCGACGACGACGACGTGAATGGCCTCGCAGATTCTCTTCGGCGAGCCAAACGCGACCGCGAGTCTCCCCCGTCTGAGCATTCCCCCGTCGCTCCCAATGCAGCAGCCCTTTGACGGCAGACAGCCCATGTTCTCACCGGGCCTCCCCACACCACTCCAGCAGGGATTCCACCCTCCGCCTTTCCACCTCGCGCCCCACCCCCTCCAGACACCCATGCAGTCCTTTTTTCCACCCGCTCACCCGGCTTACCAGCACCACAAGGGTCACTCCAGCATGGCTCACTTTCCCGCCTTTCCACCCCTGACCGCAATTCCCATGACGCCTCTTGGCCAAGGTTTTCCTATTGTACCACCGCCTTTCGGGCAGCCGTTCGTTCCCAGAAGCAGACGCGCTCCCAGTATGAGCATTGGAGGTCCGCCAAAGGCAGCCTTGGGAGGTCCCGGTCGAAAGCATAGCCCGCTCCCACCGGTTCCACCAGCACTACCTGCAGCAAAGGGGAAGAAGGTCGTCGTCAACTTGCCCGTCGAGACGATAGCCAGCACAGAGGGTGAACCACCTCGTCGGCCGTCTTGGGCGCGCACGCCTATGCCTACCACCAGCTGCGAAGAGCCCGTGTTCATGCCCCAAGATTCGGCCACTGCGGAACCGTATCCACCGGACAGCTGGCGGTACCACATACCCGACACCGTCGACGTGTTTTTGCCCGGAAAGGTACGCGACTTGTGTTTACCGGTTCATTGCGCGTTTCGTTCGAGCCGTTTTCTCCTTGCCAGGTCGCTTGGGACGAGATGAAGCAGCGTGTTATTGAAGAAAAGCTGGAGAAGTTGGGCGTCGAACGAGGGACGGGCAGTGTAGTTCCTCTGCACGCACCACATGCCCGTGCTGCTTCGGTGAGTGCCTCGTTGGTTTGGCGTGCACGCGTGTACTCATCTCGTCCGTTTCCTCGCAGATTTCATCCCCTGCAGATCCCTCGCTGCTCTATTTCAAACTGAACAAGCTCCAGCAGTCCCAGAACGCGTCGGCTGCGAATTCCTCGGCGGGGGCTTCACCGCGACAGACGTTCGACCTCTCGCCCTCACCTGGCGCCCAGGTGCCTCCTAGACTGCAAGCAAGGCATGGTCACAGTCTCTCGTTTGCACACCCCCCTGCACTTCCTCCGTCCTACTACAATCCCACCGCGGCTTTCAATCCCTTTGGTCCAACCGCTGTTCTGGGCTCTGATTCCATCGAGCAGGACTTCGAAGTTCGTATATCGTCTCCCATCGATGGGATTCATGCGCCGCAGGGCCGCGTACCCGTCTCGATGCAGTCCCTTGCTCCTCGGCCTAGCGTGAGTCGAGGAAGCAGCCGCCCGGACTTTGTCCGCGGGTTTGGTCTCGATATTCCCGAAGAGGAGGAGCCACAAGAGGACGTACCGCTCCCTGATACGGACGTCGAACGGAGGTCTCCAACAAACAACGAAGACGTTCTTGGTCTCGTTCTTGCCCCCAGCCAGCCGCCGTCCGAACCCGATGATGTTCCTCCGATAGTGCCGAGCACGCATCATTCGAGACACGTTTCGAAACTGTCGCACACTCTCTCGTTGCGATCTGTTGGAGGCATTCATGACATCGTGTCAGAGCAGGTGGATATCGTGCCAATCAGGAGTCCGGCAGGCAATCCGACAATCGATGATCTGGATGAAGAAGCCGTTGATGAGTGGACGGGGTCCGAAGATGTCCGCTTTGATTCGGACGACGAGGTAGGCTGCTCGCTCTTCGGAACTTGCTTTTCGTGTATGTTGACATCACTTAGGAAAGCATTGGTGAATGGTCCAACCCTTCGGACGAGGATCGTGCACGCCAGGAACGAATGCAGCGTCGTTTGCTTCGCCAGAGGAAACAAGAGATAGAGACTCCGAGGCGTTTGCCCAACTTCCCTGCTCCCCCGATCAACATATTCGGCTTGCGGGTTCGCCGTGACTACGATCTAGTCTCGAATCCAAGTGAAGATGGGATGCATGCGGAGCAGAGGGCAGCGTTCCTTGGGGTGGATCCTGTCGAGTTTACCCTTGGCCCATCTTCGACTTCCACCCCGGGACGTCGACCTCTCCCACCTCTCCCACATTCGAGAGATCCTTCTTCACATCTGTCTGCGCCCGAACTGCTATCCCATTCACGCTTTGGTTCTGACGCCGATTTCGTCGAGCAGCATATTGTGCCTCTTGCCCCGCCCCCGCTCAGCGCACTCAATCCGCATGCAAAGCCATTCGAGTTTGGATCTAAACGGGACTCAAGTTCAAGAGGATCTTTCGATGTCCCTCCTCCGCCACCAGCGCCGACGTTGTTGGCTCACAGTCGCGTGTCCTCGTTTGGCAAACCGCTTAACGCGGCAGCGCAGGAATTCAAGCCAGCTGGATTTACCTTCCGCCCCCCTCCCGGTGTCCCACAGCTCCCCTTCCCTGTCTCGCCTGCCTCGCGTCCCCTTCCTGTTCCACCTGTCAAACCCTCGCCAATGCGCGCTCAACAGGGCAGAGAGAAGAGGCAGCGGCGCGGTTCGCGTACTGCGTCCAGCGACGGAGACGACGACAGCGGCAAAGAAAATATGGCATCGTTCCGGTTTCCACCCGTGGATGAAACGCATCACAGCATCCGCCACACTGCACCCAGTTCACCGAGGAAGTCGGGGCCCCAAGATTTACATGCGAGTAATGGTGGCCCATTGCAACCCCTTACTTTCTCTGGCTTCCCGAGCGGCTCGATGCGTCGTATCGGAGAACTCGAAGGGCTGGAGCTGGTCGAAAGAGACTCGCCCGATAACTATGCCGAAGAACCAAGGGCCGATGCAGATTCTCTTCCCGCAGTGGCTGTCACGAAGCCGAGACGCGCGCCTATCCCCTTGGACTTTAAGAATCCTCCTTCGACCAACACTGTTCCCGCCGGCGTATTCAAAGCCCTCGTCGGAGACGAAAAGACACGGCGAACCGTTCGCTCGCGACTCAGCTCGCGCGAAATTTTCGAACACTCGCAACGTCCCTCCCTCGACGACTTTGCAGTGCCAGCCATCGCCATGTCTGTTGCAAACAGGTCCCGGTCGCGCCTCGTCACAGATCCTGGCCTCCACCGGGAGAGCTTCGACTCACCCGATATCTTTACTCCTGCGATCAAGCGCCGTTCGTCGTTGCCTGCCATGCACAGCGCGCACAATTCGTCGCTCTCCAATGTGTCGATACCCGCCATCAACCTCACGAAGCGTCTCGAGGCACAAGCACTCGAGGACAAGATTGAGATGTTGCTGGATGAGAAATTCCGGTTGATTCATTCAGAGATCGTCGAGTCCCGCGGTTCTGCTCCAGCATCCATCAGTCCTACCACAGAGAACGCGATCACGGAAGTCGTTGCCCTATTCCGGACGCAACTTCAAGACTCCGCGGCGAGGGGAATGGACGACAGTCAGATGGATGCGCGTGGCGAGCTAGACCTCGAGCTTATCCGAGATGTCGTGCAGAGAGGTCATTCTGAAAACCTTTTACTCTTGCAAACGGAACTCCGCGAGGCCCTCTCTCGCATTGAGCAGACTCAGACGATACCTTCAGCGTCGAACAATACGGAACTCGTTCCGATCATCGACCAAATCAGTCATCGCAATCTACAGGTTATCCTCAACACTCTTGGCCAACTCTCGAGCAAGATTGACACGCGACCGTTAGCGGAGCAATATGAAAGGAACGAGTTCATCGAGGAGATCTTGACTGCTCTCAGCCCGCACCTGAAGGCTTTGCATCCGGAGGCGGTTGATTACGACGTGCTCACCGCCAGACTTAGTCAAGCTGTCAAGCCGAATATTGAGCAGCTCATCGATCTCGCTGCCGACAAGCGCGAGACGGCAGGGCTTATTGTCGAGAGTCTCATGCCTTTGCTGCCTTCGCCGTTATCTCTGGAGACGGATACGATCATTGCCCAGATCACCTCTGAAGTGCGTCGCGTCATCGCGCCGATTGATGCGCACGAGATCAAGGAACAGGTCGCTGACCTCGTCGTTGAGCGTCTGGACTCTCGTCTTGCCAACCGCGACAAAGCGTTCAACGTGGACTCAGTCTCGAGCAAGGTCGCTGAGGGCGTGCTTGAAGGGTTACAATCCATCAATGATGTCGCGCCCAAACTGGACACGTTGGCGGCGTCTCAGGCCTCTCTTTTGGCCAAGAACGAAGATCTCGCTTCAAAGCACGTCGACTTGGTTACTCTTTTGTCCGACCTTTCTTCTCAACTCGAGGGTATCAAGCATGCTGTCGAAGCTGGTCAACCGACGTCAGCCGAGTCGGCGCCGTCAACGAGTTCGGAGACGAGTGAAGCAATTCTCTCTACTCTCCACCTGCTTCAGACCACTGTCGAAGGCGTCGCGAACGGTCAGAATTCGATTCTCGCACAAAAGGAAGATCTCGTCGCGCTGCAAAACGCATTGCACCAAGTCCTCACCGAGCGCCTGAATGCCCTTCCCGAGTCGCTCACTGCCGCTGTCACCGTGTTGCAGAACGCGCACGCCGAGTTTGCAGTCTCGCGTGATGCTTCCAAGTGCGATGCGGAGGAAATTCGCAAGCTGAAGGCAATGAACAACGAACTCCAGGTACAGCTTGCGAAAGCACGTGGAGCGCATGGTCAGGTCCGTGTTGAGAAGGAAAACTTGATAGAGCGGCTTAGGGATGATGAGAACGACCGCGACAGCCTGCGCACGCGTGTGGACGAGCTGCAGGCTGCGATAAGCACCCATGCTTCCCAGGTCTCGGCGGTGGAGCATCGCAATTCGGAGCTCGAGGACGCGCTTGCGCAGAGTTTGGCGAGATTGAAGACGTCGGATGTAGTTGCTCAGTCGAACCAAGAGCGTATTGCTGAGCTGGAGAAGGAGAACAAGGACGCCGTTGCCGAACAGCAGGTGACCAAGGCACAGGTACGCATTTCCCCCATTCCTGGTGTCGGTGCAACGAGGTGAACTGGAATCTGTAGTTGAACGAGCTGCAAATCCAAGTCAAGATGGCGGAACGCGAGAAAGAGCTTACGGCGCAATCGCTTGGGCTTCTACGGCAAGAGCACGAGTCTCTCATTGCTCAACAGAGTCACTGGGATGATCTCCGTCGGGTCACCGAGCAAATTGAGACCCTTGTAACTTTCAGGCCGCAAGCCGACGAAGAGGAGCTCGGGGAACTCCGGCGTCTGCGCGATCAGCAGCGGCAACTCGAGTCTGACTACTCGACTCTCCAGAAACGGGTACGCGACCAGGAGCTTCGGGCTGCCAACAGCGAGCGTGCTGCGAGCGCTGCGAAGCAAAGCCTCATCCAAGCGCAACAACGCGCGAGCGAGTGGGAGAGACGCACGAGGGAGTACGAGATCGAGCTGGAGACGACGACGAACAAGCTGGACGAGGTGGAGCAGGTACACGTGCAGCTAGACGCCGATTACTCGCTCGCCAAACTGCAACTTGAAGAGAAGGAGGCGGAAGACCGTTTGATCAAGGTAACTTTTACACGCCGTCTTCATATGAATATGAGAAGTGACTGGCTGATGCAATGCACCCGCACAGGATCGCGAAAATAAACTCCGTGATCAAGTTTCCGGCCTCGAGGCCAAGGTGGCACGTCTGGAAGCAGAGCTTAGCAAATCAAAGGCCCAGACTCTGCGCACCAAGAACACCTCGCCGCCACGGCCTGATTCGCGTGCAAGTACTATCTTTGGTGTTAACCGCTCACATACCCCCATTGGGCGTGCCAACGGAACTCCGGTTGGGCGCAGTGATACCCCTCCGCAGTCCTCCTCCGTCTGGGATTCCATGCATGCACCACCGAAGCAGCGGTATCCGAATGTAGGAGCTGCGGCGCCGTTCGTTAGAAAAGCGGCTCCGACGCCATCGTACCGACCGCCGCCGTCGGTCGCATCTACTTATAGAGTGCAGTCCGTTGCATCGCCTACGCCCAGCACTGTCTCCCTCACTCCGACCGTGGACGAAGACGGATGGTGGTCATAAGGCGCACGCACGCACATTTTCGGGCGAGATACGCCTTCACGATTCAGACTTTAAAACCCTCACAACCCGTTTTTGGGCAACTTATAACCGACAATCGGTGGATATATCATACCGTTTATTACACACATATATCCTTGATGTAATAGTCTTTTTCTTCTTGGTTTTCGATTTTCTGGTTAGCTGTCTCTCTTTTTTTTTGCATGCATTCTCACTTTCGCTGCTTCGATTTGATTGTCTGTCGACGTTATGCATACCTCTGTCTCTCCTGCTATTGTTCGGCATCCTTCAGTCCTTCACACCACGACATTTTCCCCACTGGAAGTCACGGCCACTTTATATACCCTCAATTGTTGCTACAAGGTACAGATCCAATGGATGCATTAGTTGTGTGAAATCGTGTGGGGTTAACCGGAGCAAAACTTGGGGGTGGTAGTAGGGTGGACGTCCAAGATGAGCACGGTGAAAAGAGATTGAGGGATATTGGATTGTTGTAGCATATGACGAAAAAAATTGCGCAAAAGAAAGGAACAGAAAGAAAAGAAAGCAAAAGTATGTGGGGCGTTTATGCGCTGGGCCATATCCAAGTTTCTACGGCAAGTATTGCTGCATCTGAGTTATCTTGTGGAATACTAACAGGAACGCGTCAATGGAAAAAAAAAAAAAAAAAAAAAAGGCGGGGATCGAGGTGTTGCGAGATGATGGCGGATATGATCGCAAGCCAAAGACTCACCTCAGCTTGGGATACCACCTCCCGTCTCGGAGTTCAAAGAATCTAGGAACGAACACTTCTCCGCTCTCGTCTCGCCGACGGCGGAGATCGCGTTGGGCGTCCTCGACCGCCGTCTTCGCTCGCGTAGCCGCTTCCATGTCCCTGGCCTCGATCGCCTGCGTGACTTTGTACCACAATCTAAAAAGGCCTTCGTTTAAATGAAATCGAATTGGGGGGGGAGGAAAAAAAGGGTCTGGACCCGCCGATAAGTTGGCGATCGGCCCTAACGTACCGTCTAGACTCGTAAGGTTCCTGCTCGTCTTCCGGCGCGACGCGCTTGGGCGCGATGTTCTGACCATCTTTGGAAACATCGAAGAGGACTCGTCTATTTCCGCTCTATTTCTCGCGAGAAAACGTCAATGCGATTCATCATACACGCGGGCGTGAGGACACGAACTTGGGTGCTCTTGAATTCCATCACGTGGCTCCATCTTCCCGAGATTTCGCCAATGTCGTAGGCTGTTTTACGAACGCGTCCTACGATCGCGTTGTACGTGCCAGAAAAGAAACCCTTTTGCCCCAAAAATCAGGGGTAAAGGTGACGTGGAGGGAAAGGGGACTGACCTTGGTCTTGAATTCGAGATCGCAAGACAGTCTGTGTCGCTCGTTCTTGACAGCGCAGGTATCACCGAGCTCCAAGACCATCTTGCCAAACAATATACCGCGCGCGTACATGTTGGGCATGGTGACGACATACTCTGCGCAGGGTAATCAGGATAAGTCACGTGCATGGAGTTACTGATTGTGAAACGCCTAACCTCCGTCGTCGGGCTGGCCCAGGAGCGTTATGCGATTCTCGCCCTCCATCGTCGTCGATACGCTGTTTCCCAAAAACTTGGATTTGGGTCTCAGTTCGCCTACGATGCTGATACGGTTCTCGGGCGATATGTAGAAGAATGCAGAGACCGGAGGGTGGTGTGATACTGCGTACGCGTGCGATGAGGTCTAGTCCGCGACGATAGGGCGATACACAGGGGGGTGTGGAGGGGGGGGGGGGGACCTGCCTTGTTCTGCGACGTAGAAACCGCGCGTTTGATTGGGGTATTCAT
>JBBPPX010000148.1:0-63822 GCA_038092235.1 Leccinum boreale
ATCGGGAGCGTACGGGAGTTGGGGTTTTGTCGGGAGCGGTATTCGGAGTGGGGGGGCTCGGACGGGGAGGGGGGTGGTGAGGGCCCCGGAGGGAGCGGGGTTGGGGTTGGGGTTGGGGTTGGGGATGTCGAAGGGTGACCGGTGAGGGCGGGGGGCAGCCAGGGGGAGGTGGCGCCGGAGAGATGATTTTGCGGAACGTCTGGCGTCGAGCGGTGCTTTACGCGGTTCCAAAGGAGCGGTCGGTGATGGTGATCATGGTGACAGGAACGATGATATGATGATGCATGCATATACACGACGGGGTGATGGTGGCGGCGGCGGATGTGGTGGCGGTTCGACGGTGGCATTTTGGGGGTAAATACATGAATAACTCCTTCGACGACACACTTGTTCTGTCGAAGTTATCCTTTCAATGTATATCCTTTCCTTAGACTACCCGCGCTGTAGTTGACTTTTTTTTTGCCCTAGCTGTCATCATTGCGAGGTTGTTCATAGATGGATTCGAAAACTGAGCGATTGACCAGGAATACTAGTTTCCCGAGGGACGGAATACGAAGATAGATATTTTTGTCCTAGAGTCTCTCATCATCAATTGCCCCCTTTCCCAAACGCGGTGATGGGCCTGTGGCACATTGTGGTTTCCTTCCGTGACACTCCATTCAAATATGTACAATGTAGCACATGCACGGTTTCTTGTGCTCGTAGCTTGGCAACTCTCGAGTTCTCGCCGCACCACCTAGTGGCTAGTGGTGCGACGCGAGACGGATGGTGCCGCCGGACTGTCAGAATTACATACTTCTCATGAGATCCGTTTCATGCACGAATAGACTCAGACTGAGCAGAGATCGGAAACGCACACTGCAATAGGTTGATGATATGTTATGTATGTAGTAACAAGTAAACATGCCAGTGGGATAGAGAGCGAGTGAGAGATGAGAGAGAAACGGAAAAAGGAATGGAGAAAATAGGAAAAGAGATGAATGAGAAATGGGCAAGAAATATCCACAGCAAATGCAAGCAAGCTGTCATCCGGAGGAACCGGAAGGGAGAGAGAGATACGTAGTCATGTTAAAAGAGATAGAAGGAAATCAGGATGACAACGCGCAAACAATCAAAGTAGCCCTGTACCAGATATATAGCTAGCGAACACGACTTGTAGCACGACAGAAAGATGAAGCAGAAGAGAAAAAACAAACTTAAAAATTTCACACTAGAGAATGCCCGAGTCCTTGAGTGCGTTCTGCAGTATGGTTTCCTTTACCGCCGCAAATACTAAACGAATGTTTGTGGTGTCCGTCGCTTGCGTCAGACTGGCGGGAGTAAAACAATGCAGTGAGCCGGGAAACGACACTACGAATGTTTGAAACGCACTGTGGATAAACGGATAGACGTGCCCGATTTGTTTGCATAAATCTCCAGAGTATGTACTTGGCTGCTTTATTTATGTCCGCACCGCCTGAATACTCTGGGAAATATCTCTCTAGCGGAACCTAACGGGAGTGAGGAAAGGAGAGGCGACGAGTTCCGTCGGGTAGCGCACCTTGGGTAGCTTGATCTTGAAGACGTCGATCTTGTTGAGGAAGAGGATTATAGATGTTCTGAGGAACCACCGCGAGTTGATTACGGACTCGAAAAGTATCAACGATTCGGCCATTCGATTCTGTGGAGAAGCGGCTAAGGCTTTGATCGAGAATGATGCGTGGGCGACTACTTGCCTGGTTCTTCTCTTCTAGCAGTACCTGGTCGTACTCACTCAGGGCGGTGCAAAAAATGATACTCGTGACGCTTTCAAAGCAGTGTATCCACTTTTTTCTTTCGGAGCGTTGCCCGCCGACGTCAAACATGTGAATCCTATACGCGTTGAGTGACATGGAGGGTGAAAACATGCAAAGCGCACTGTAATTGGCCCATTGTGAACCTCGTTTCTGTGATGCCCGTCGTTTTTAGACGAGCTCGCAAGACGTCACTTTCGGTTGGGCGGTAAGTCGGAGAGCCTATTCGTAAAACATCGGTGAAGAAGCTGAGACGAATAAGATGAGAAAGGTGAACGATAGGAGACTGAGGTCTGTACTGACTAGACTGCGTTGTCCATGAGATAAAACTCGCTTGTGTGGTCCATGAGCTTTGGGATGATGGGGTCTTTCCACAGCTGGTGGATGGCCTGCGCGATTTCGGAAGAGAACACGAATGAAGGAGAAGGGTCGACTCGATAGTCGAAGATGCGGTCTGCGTTCGCCTGCGAATGTGGCGAAAGGGTGAGACAGTACGAAGACAACGGGGAGGGGCGAGTGGGGACGTACGCGGTTTGCTGGATCGACGCAGTCGTAACCGATCTTGCGCATGGCGAGAACGATTGCTTGTGCGCTGTCGAGAGTGTTGCGATATATTGTTGGTCGGTAGGTCATGAGTTCGTCGTCAGTAAAGCCGTTCTGGTGTATGATCTTCATCTGCTTCACGATGGTGGACTTGCCCGACTCGCCGGAACCTGAAAGGAGAGGAAGGGTCAGCACAAGCGAAAGAGGGAAGGCACAAAGGGGAAGGATGGGGGCAGTGGGAAAGAGACGCCGAGAGAGATGGTGGAGGATGTACTCACCTAGTAGGAGTATCTTGCACTCCTTCCTAAGCTTCCTGGAGTCCTCCTCGAGTTGACGGTCGATGGCGTCTGATCTCGCCTTTTCGGCCCTGTCCTGAGCAGACATGCAATTGCCCATGGCGAAAGTGAGCGGGGCGGTGCAATGGGTAAAAGGAGAATAAAGTGGGTCGTGCTCGTGCGAATGTACGCGACGAAGGGCGGGTTGAGTTGCAGGGATAAAGGAAAGAGAAAGGGAGAGAAAGGCTAGCCTAGTGAAAGGGAAACGGGCTAGCAACTGACGATGTCCTGCCGCTGGCTTTGTTCTCACCTTTCCACACCACCTGAACCTGTCACATTGTCACACGTCACATTTCCCCTCCACCAACTGACTGCGCCTGATACATACTGCAGCAAGCCACGTAACCCCTCGTTGTACTACTTAGTATACATCGAGCTTGCATCCGAGCTGCATTTAACCATTTTTGGGCAAGTGCCTTCGTGCCCGTACGCCGGTCGGACGGCCTCGAAACCACACTGGCATGTCATCAAACTTTATTCGCCCTTGTTGAACCGCTCTGTCCACGTCGTCGTTCATTGATTCATACATGTGGCCCTTTCGACATCCTTTTTGTACTCGTCCCCATCCCAACGTCACATCCGTTATTTAAATAACCGTTGCCACTGCGGACTCTCGGCCGTCGTCCACTGTATGTGAAGAAATAAAAGCGTTTTTCGGTATCCCTAACCTCGACATCGTGCAGTGCATGATGCGTGCTGCTGATTAGCTCGAAGCCTCTGATGTACTCTGGCTCGCCTAGAGTGGTACCATCCTGTGCGTGGCTTGACGCCCGATAAGAATAGATCATCGGGGGTAAAACCACAGCGTTCCGAGCACCACGGTCACCCAGACTCACACGCGTAACATTCAGTGGGTGTGTCCCTTGGATGTGGCACTAGGTCCAGAGTCACGCCATACTCTAGTCGTGGGAAGGCTTTTCCCCGCAAAGCTGTGCAAGCGCCTACTTTTGGTTATATTTGGTATCAATACGTCATCGGGTATGAATCCATACTCAGACGCGATCGCAAAACATTCTTAACAAACAGGAATCCGATCAAGGTTAATTATCCATCGCAACGTTCACTTTTATGTAACATGAAACCAAAACACGTTTCACAGGGCGTTGCTGCTGTGGCTTGGCCAACTTGCCAAGCCAAGTAGGAGCCGAGTGAATATACGGAATAGTGTGGGTTACAAGACCAGGGCAGCTCCGACCAATGCCCCCGCAGAGGCAACGAGCGTTCCCACAAAAGAACCGAACGAGAATGGGGCGGACAATGCCATGGCAGCACTGCTGCTACTGGTGGTGGGCGTGCCAGTGGGCGTGCCAGTAGAGGACGTCTTGGTGGACGAAGTCGTGGGAGTCGAGGCGGAAACACCAGGCAGGCTACTCGACGTCCCGCTCGGAGTCGAGGTAGGAGTCGAGGTAGGAACACTACTAGAGCTCACTACAAAGTCACCCCGATCGTTGGTCAAGGAAGTGAACAAAAGAACTTGTGCGACTTACGGGAAGCACACTGCTGCTGCTGGAGCTGGGTCGCGGCCGTAACATCCTCCGGGGTACAGTTTTGTTGAAGACATTGAAGAGCAGCACCCTGGAAAGCAGATGAGGTGCAAACGCAAGTCAAGTCCGAGCTGGATGAAGTTAGCCAACTTGGCCATGATTTGGAAGAGGACATATGACGTACAAGCTGGAGCAACCAGCGCTAGCGGCAGCAGTGGTCACGCAAGCGAGGATGCACGCGTCGAGACCAGCAGGGGAGGACTCGGAAGGGGGAGCAGAGGTGGTGGAGGTCCCGTTGTTGGACTGGGCATGCGCGACGAGAGCACAGGAGAGAACGGCAAGGAAGGCCTTTGTGCTGAAGAACATCGCGAGTGGGTGGAGAGCAGTGTCTGAAGTATTTACTCCACTTTGACGGGTTTTTGAGGAATGGTGGAGCGTGTGAAAACATCACATGACTGCGCTGTCAATCGAGATCGGGAGATTCAACCAGGGACAAGTTGCCCTGAATTTTATTTTATCTGACCTAATACATAGAGGGGGGAAGAGGAGACACTCTGAGGGAAAGGCAGGGAATGTGGTAGCACTTCCCGTTCCGTCTTTCTTGGTAAAATCTTTGATCCGGATTAAATCCGCCAATCGAGGTCTAGACCAGACCGACCAACCACGTGTATCTCTAGCCAACGTCTCAGCCTTTGACCGTTTACGCCCATCTTCACTTGGATCGACTCACAGTTTCAATTCAAATGTGATCCCCGTCTCTTCACAGTCTAACCCACGCTCTGGTCTGAACTCTGATCACCCTCACGACCATCTTGAAAAAAAAAAAGGGGGGGGGAGGGTATTCTCTTTTCCACACCGTAGACTCTTACATGTTTTCTGATTCAAACATGCCATCGAGCGATCGCGCACAACCCAACACACCGGCTCGTCCATACCTGCCGAACGAGGCCCCGCGCACGCCACGAAGCATTCTCCGTCCACCACCCCCTTCACACACCTCTACACACGATGCAGCGACGAGCTCGCACACATCACGCCCTTCCATTCCCCGCACCACCACATCGCCGCTCCACCACCACCATACCTCCTCCTCTCCTGAACTACGCCCGCGTGCAGACAATTCATGGGCGCCTCGTGCCCGCCCCTCCCCGCAGCATTACCCTACCGATCTACCACAATCTACCCCTACTCAAACCTCTTCTCACATCCTACCCCGTCCTACTCGTGCAGACCAGGATGTAACGCATAGACGAACTAATCTCGCCGCCCGCGTCGCCTCCCACTTCGTGCCTGGAATTCGAGGGCGTTCGGCCTCCGACCTCCGTATGGCGGCGTACACTCCACCCCCTGATCTCGAGCTGGACAGATTGGACAGAGCGTGCGGTCAACCGGCACCGGCACCCACCGCGGCCGGTTCTTATCACCATCGACACGGGGTGAAGGCCCAGATCGATACGCCTTCCGCCTCGCCTCGTTCCAGGGACAATGCCGGCGGTGCTAGCTCTGCTACGCGAGCGAACGCCGATGACCCATCTGCCTCTCCGTCGAGTTATCATCCACCTCTGCCAAAGATCAAAATAGGGCATGTGTATCGCCGACTGGATACACTCGCACGCCGGTCGAATCGCCGCGCCATGGACCACATCACTCTAGAAGACGTGGCGGCGATTCACAGGCATGACGGCCAATTCCGTGAGCAGATGCGTCGCAAACGAAGCGAGCGTCTGCAGGAGAAGGATCCAAGCTTTCGTAGGTGGCTTTCCGTTTCCCACGTTCAACTCCTTACTTTCAGCCTCAGACGCAATCGGCGCACCCCTCGAGGACGTGATACTGTACGCGTCGGCCCCGATCGTCATCGGTGACTACCAGCACCACCTTCCGATTGTTGTCGTCGCGTGCGTCGAAGAGTTGACCAAGACTGGCAAGTACTCATACGTTCCAAGTTCTTGTCTTGCTTACCTTCTCTTTTTATCTACCTACAGGCATCTACCAACACGGACTCTTCCGCGCGCTCCCGAGCCGCGACAGGCACCTCCAGCTGTTCAACCTATTCGACAAGAGCGCGGATTTCGGCGCAAAATTCAACATGCGCGGGCAAACGATGCCCGACGTGTGTGCCCTCTTGTCGACGTTTGTCTCGAGCATGCCGGACCCGCTCCTTGACGTACATACGTATTCCGCGCTCTGGCACTGGTCCGTCAAGCCCAGCGTGAAACGCGAGGACGCGCGAAGGGATCGCCAGGAAGAAGAAGAGGAAGAGAGGCGAGCGAGGGGTGAACCTGCGCGCCCTGTCCCATGGTTGACGACTTCGACAATGAGGTCTACGATGGGGACGACGACGACGTATACGGACGCGTACCTGGCCGACGCGGACAGTCCGGTGGAAAACGACCAGATCGCGATGGCGCAGATACTGCTTCGGTTCCTGCCCTCGCCGAACTTGTCGTTGCTCATGTACTTGTGTGGGTTTTTCACGCAGCTGCCGTTGTGCCCCGAGAACGGGCTCCAGCTCGAGGACGTGGCGAGGATATTTGGACATCGGTTGTTGGGAGGCGGGGCTGGGGGTGGCACTGGCACTGGGAATGGAGGTGCGGCTGGGAGTGCTAAGATGATGTCGCAGCGGGTAATGATGTGGCTCTTGACGAGGTGGCACCGGATTTCAGAGACGTTGTTTGGGGAGATGTGTGGGATGACGCCGCCGGCGTCGCCCTCTCCGTCGCAGGTGCAGGCATTCAAAGGCCCTGGGGGCTCTGGACCGGAATCTGGGACATCGGGATCCGGACCGGCAAGTGGTGCTGGCGCCACAGACACAGAAAAAGGTCAGATCGAGAAGGGGAAGAGCAAGCGCGGGAGCGGGGACGGAGGCGGGAGTGGAGTGGATGATGCGGTGGAGAAGCGATCGCGTCAAACGCATCAACGTCAACATCATAGTACCCATCGTCGCACTGGTCATACGCACCATCATCCAGCCTCGACGTCTTCCTCTTCTTCGTCTTCGTCCTCGTCGGCTTCCTTGTCTCCTTCGCGTGGTGGGGAAGGTGAAGAGAGAGTAGGGGAAAGGGAAGAGGACAGGGAAACTGAACGAAGCTCGGAAGCGGGTCCTCGACGGCGTCACCGCAAGAAGTGGGGGCTCGACGTGGAGGAGCCGCATACGGCTACTACCCCGACCACGACTACGAACGTGAGTGGGAGCCCGCGCGTGCAAGTACGTCGTCCGAGCCGTCAGTCATCCAAAGAGTGTAAGCATTCGTTTGTTGTCTAGTTTTTCTCCTTCTGTTCCTTCTGTTCTTCTCGTTTTCATTTCCCGCTTCCACTTTCCTTGCTTTCTCTCTGTTTTGCTTTCGTTTCTTCGTTGCGTTCTGTGCGCTCAACAGACACTACCAAAAACCGTTTACCGGATGCCCGGAATACATTATATGCGTATATCGTAAAGCGCAACACGGTCCGGGGCGTGGGATAGGCGGACATGTGCACGGTCAAGGACAAGCTCATGGTTCTCGAGGATCCGAATTGCGTCGACGTCACCACCATCAGACACCGCATCAGCCTCATTCCCATCACGTTCAAGAGGATCCATTCGCCATTGGTGCGTTCCGTTTCTTTTTCGCTTTGACCGTCTTCTTTAGATGATTTCGATTTTTTTTTTTTCTTCTCATTGACGGCAACGATGATGGAATGACCCTGGTGCCTTGCCATCCCTGGGTTTCGTCACTCTCTCACTCTTATTCACGCGTCGTTTGATTCGTCTAATTTTCTAACCTTTCGGTTCTTGTGATACCCTGGTCTTCTCGTCTTCGCCCGCATACGTCCACCTTCACCGCCTCCCGGTTCGTAGCGTTTGCCAAGGCACAGCACGAGCTGGCGGATTCGCCTCTCTTGACGCCGCCACCGCCCCGCTCTGGTAACGGGATGACGCCAACAAGCGCGATGGCGATGGCGATGGCGATGCCAAACGAGATCGGATCTAGGGTCTCAAACGAGAACAAGAGCGTAAACGGGAGCTGGATACATGCACTTGGCGCCAACTGGATCGAGAACGAGGGAGAGAAAAGGAAGGGGAACGATTCAGACGTTCGCGACCACGACCATCAAGTGGACGCGGGGGTGGTGGACAAGTTGATGCGGGAGACTGCTGAAGCGATGGGTGCGGCGAGGGTGTTGGCGGAGCGTGTGGCGGTGTTGGAGAAGGCGTTGGCGGTGCAGGTCAGGGGTGGTGGGGGAGTGGATCATGGGGAAAGGGCCTGGGATCAAGGAGGGGCTACTAGGGACAAGGGAAAGGGAAAGGACGCGGGTCATCATGGTAGGGACGATGGTGGGGATATTTCAGTGGAGGAGGACTACAGGGTGAGATTGAGGCAGGTTGAGGCGGAGAGGGACGAGGCGCGGCAGATCGTGCGCGACGTGAGGGCGTATCTGTTGGACGGGAATGGGGGTGGGGTAGCGTAGGGGAATGCGGCGACGCGTGGCCAGCTCTCGTTCCTTTTTATCTTTCCCTCGGTATAGTGTGTTGGGTATATATGCGTGTGTCGGTCCATTGGATGTGCTTGTATATGATCTGTGATAATCTCGATAATCTCGTCCTCTTTGGACGATCTGAGTCGGACAATGCGTGATCGTGTGATCGTAGCACTGTCGGTCCGCATTTACTGGCTTTCCTCGCTCTCTCTCTCTTCAGGTCTCTCTGGACGTGGCCGATGCCACCGCGTCGTAATGCCACCAAATTTGACAGTTGATCGAATGCTCGATCCTGCAAGGCACGGAGGGGCACAAGCGGAGATACGGTATGTACTTGACTGGGACTATGTAGGCCTGAACCCACATGATTTCATAACGATCCGAGTCACGATTGGCACGCGTAGCGTTGAACGTGGGGACAAGTTCCGTTAAAAGGGAGATACTACATTCATTACATTACATATATATTAAACTCACTTTCTTTATATCACGATCGAGCTTTCCGGGAATCTAAGGAGGCTTGGGAGTTGGCACTGGCAGTGCTCGAGAGGCCTCGAGGGTGGGACAAAAAAAATCGCACAGGGTGGTACTAACTTACTGTAGATGCATATTTGTGAAAGTGCTTATCATACTTTACTTGAGAATATGATTCATGACATCCATCATTTACTATGTATAACATGTAATGTTGTCGGTTCCCTGCCAAGAAGGTGTGGTGCGGACCTTGGCCGCTTCCCGAGCCTCGCTTCCGTGCCAATCGTCCTTCCATTTCAACATATTGGTGTAGATATTCCGGGCGCCAAGCCGTTATTTGTCTACTATATCATGTCGGAGTCGGAGTCCTTTCCCCCACTGATACTTAGTGGCCTCTAGGTCGTGCCACCAAATCATTGGCACCACTCGGGACTCATCATACTTTGAACCACACGAGCTGCCATGTGAGGAAGGACGTTGGAATTACTTGAAGAAGATGCTACACAAATGCTCCAAGTGAGGGCTGTCGCCAGGTGGTAAGTGAAGATGCTGCCAGTGAGATATTTGACCCTTGGGGTTCTCTTTTTTTACGAGGCTCTCACTGGCACTGGCATCCATGCACGGAAACGCCTTGCATCACGTCAAGCTCGATCATCTAGTACGGCGAGATGGCGATCTTACTAAGGGTTCGTTCGTTCCATAATTTGTTCAAGACGGAACCATTCTGCCTTTTTCACCCAGCGTCACGGTTTGCGAACAGCACCTTCTTGTCCGATACTATTCCTGGGGCCTCGAGGCGACATTGACTCTTTGAACTGTGGGGGCGTCGAGGGTTGGCAAGTCTGACAGTGTGTGACGCAGCCCGACTGAGCCGGGTCACGATTCTGACTCGTTCAAATCCCATATTTCTGGTCTGCCAGTGGTCCCGGTCTCCGCGGACCAGATACGCGGAATGGTATGCAGGCCAAGGGCATTGTGCTTGGTCATTTAGGCCAACTAGCGCTTCCTTGGACATGGATACGGGAGGTCCAAGGCAGTGACTATTGTGCAAGGGGTGTCATGATATTGTGATCTATTTGGAGCCTCGAGGTAGGGAGAAGGGAGCACCATGTAAATGAAGTTACCAGGTCTGTGTCGAGCATCATCGGGACCAATGACAGCACAGAATAGGCCATCTCCTGAAGCCTACCGAACCCAGAAGTAAAGTCCCTTGACAGTCCTCGAAATCCATCGCTCCTCTCTGAACAAATTGCATCCACTGAACCTAAGTCCGCGACCTCTTAAAAGGGCGTTCCAAATCATAATCCGCTGCACCTTCCCCATGCGCTCCGGTATAAGAGTCATAGTTAGATGGTACTAGCGTTATTGAGAAAAACCACGCTTTGGAGAACAAAAGTTGACCTACCCGTCGAGTGCAAGAATGACTGAGCCGCCGGAGAAGGTGATCTATCTCCCGAAGCGCTGTCTGATGCACAATCTCGGACTGTCAAAGTACTCAGGTTTCAGAGATCACAAGATCTGGTCTTGGAGTGATTCACATGTCTTAGCGTGACTGCGACATAGGAACATAACCAAACCAATACATACCTGTCAATGATCACAGCGAAACCTGAAGTTGATGCTTGGCTCGGAGTCGACGAGGACTGGTCTACGACGGAGTCAGTGTGCGAAGAGTTGAACACCCCCCAATCGTAGAGAGAACGGGACAGCGGACAACTACTCAAAAATTGCTTGATCGTGGAGATTATCGTCCCTGTGGTAGGCCTCTCCGCTTCCGGGGACCAGCAATATTGAATGAAACCCCAATGCGAGTCTTCTATCACCCGAGAAGGCGGTCGGCCCGGTCTTTGGCCCCTTGCCAACCGTAAAACGACAGCGCAGTCTTCCCGAATTTCTGACCACGGTTGTTTACCGGACAATACCTGCAGTGCAGATATAAGAACAGGACTTGCTTTCGTGCCGAATGAACTTGCCTGGAGGGCAATACAGCCAAAAGAGTATATATCGCTCCTAGTGGTGCGGGTGAACGACTCCTCCGGATCGACCTGCTCGGGCGCAATCCACCGCAAGGCTCCTGGACGTGTAGTGGATCTCTGGAGATAGCTCAATGCTTCGGGAATATTCCCAATTAGGGAAGAATATCCAAAATCAACTAGACATGGCTTATGCTCTGCGTCGATAAGCACATTGTTCTGTCGTCTGTTGAGATCAGAATGGCGCCGATGCTTTTGTGACTCACGCTGTTCAGATCACCATGGACAATTTCAAAAGAATGCACTATGGTGTGTTACGAAGTTCAAGTGACACGTTTTTGAAGATGATAGTAGAGACCCACAATAGTTCAGACCATTGCAAATATCCAGGAGCTAACTCGCAGAGTTAGACGAGGCAGAAATGATCAACGTAAAGGAAACGCACAGATTGGAGTCGCTGTACTACGTCAAGATGGTTATTATGCTTTGCCAAGAATTCGTGAAGAGATCCGTTGGGCATCCACAGCGACACTAATGACATGGAGCCCTCCAACCCGAATCCATACGCAATACCGAGGAAGGGAACGACATTGATGTGGTTTAGTCTCTTCCAAATACCAAGTTCTCTTCGAAGCATCTGCAGGACTATTCAGACCGTGTTTTCACTCACTGCATGCATAGCCTATCACCTTGAGGGATCGATCGTCTCCTTCCATCGTAGACTTCAATCGAAAAGCCTTCACTGCGACCTAAAAAAGAGTAATCAATTGCGATCAACCAGTAGTGAAACGACATGCCAAACCTGTTTTTGTGTGGATCTATCACGTAGCCAACATTTATACACGTCACCAAAGCCCCCTCCGGCTGAATATTGATTTCCGATTCTAACTAGATCTTCTGTGAGGTTTGGTGGCGGGGGAACTTGAGTGCTAATAAAGTCAATTTGAACCGAGCAGATATGTCAGACAATCACGCCACAGTACTAGTGTGATGAGACGATATACTGTATGCATGATGCTTGAGAGGGTCGTGGAGGTGCTGGGGATGGAGTGGAATGTAAATTTTGAGGTGCCGATTGCACGTTGATACCGGCAGATATCTGAAGGGAAATGTAAGTGACTCGATGAATAGCCCTTGTTGGAAAATACGCACAACTAACGATGGGTGAGAATCCTGTGGTCGTTCTGTGAATGGACGGGGTGCAAGAGGGAGCTACGAGGGCGTCAGGTGGAATAGTGCAGAGCATATGGTTTGCCTTGCCGGCAGCTGTGGGTAAAGAATGAATCCGAGTACCAATGCATATATGATGGGTGATTACCGTTTTCTCGACGAAATCCAACCAAGATACACACCATACATATATATTTCCTTCCACCCCTGCTGATACCACGAGTTCTCGAGAAGCGGAGAAATAAACACAGCGGACAGGTTCAGAATGTTTGAGAGGTTGTCCAACGGAATCTCCAGAAGTTGCATCCCAGAACCGAACAGTACAATCACCAGATGCGCTCGCAAGAATTGATCCATCAGGGGAAAGAGAAAGGGAGTTGATATAGTCGGTATGACATGTCCACTGTCTGATTTGCTGTCCCGTTTCGGAGTCCCAAACGCGGATTTCATCCCAAGATGTAAAGAAGAGCCTGCTACCATCGCGCGCCCACAGAACGCACTTGACCAGATCCTTGTGGCCTCTCATCGGACCAAGCACCGGGCGACCATTGTTGACATCATAAACGTGGATTTCTTCATCGGTGTTATATGCGAGTTTGCCGCTATCGGGAGAGAAGCACATGCTCCACACAAGGTCGTCCTCGGTGAGATTGATGAGGGTGACCAGATCCGCATCCGAGCCCATGGCATAAATCTTGATATAACAGTAACCACCGACGGCAACTTGGCGATCGTCTGGCGATATTGCAAGCGAACTGATTTCACCTGCACAATCCCATTCTTCGACAAGTGCATGCGATTCGGCGTCCCATACTTTGATCCAATCGTAGGAACTGCTGACAACCATTGTGCCTTCCCCAGTCACAGCAACCTTCCAAAGTAACCGCGTTCTCCATGCTTCATCGCTATCCCTACCTGCCCTCCACTTTCCAAATCCAAAACCTTTGCAGTTCCATCGCCAGAGCCAATTACAACCCATAGTCCGTCAGGATGACACGCGACGGGGAAGTAAAATTCACCACCGTCTTCATTCTCCCAGGCTTGAATGATCCTATGCGGCTGGAAACCACTGCCAGCATGCGGTTCCGAGGTGATACCCGACATGCGTGCAGGTAAAGCGCTTTGGTGGAGGATGGGGGGGGGGTTGTGCAACGGAGTCAGTGACGGTGTTTGATGAAGCGAGAGAAAAGCGCCTGATTATACTTGAACCACTACAGCATTTGTGCAATGAGGCACAGGCAGTGCATGATCACACGCTCAACTTCGTGCCCTGTGGTGCTGTCGCCGCACGAAGTCCCGGGACCGTGACATGGACATGGACATGGGTGCCTGGATTTTCATTGTCATTGCCATTACCATCAACAACATACAGTGATCCACCATCACTTGAAACAGCAAATTTTAAACGACTCTTGACATAGCACAACGAAAAATTATGTAGATCAAATTGTTCATACGTTATTCTATGTACATGAAGACCGTCTCAAAAAAAATCTATGGTGATCCGTGTTGTGTAAACATACGATTTCATGGTTATATTTTCATTGTGTTTATCACGCGTTCACCATCACTTGAACCAGTCCGAAAATAGTATATCACAGCTTATATAATTATCAAACCCGTGTAAGCGATCTCATCAGCTGATTATCGACTATCGGGCTGTCACACGTCACGCCTCGACACTTCCGCTATCGCTCTCGTTCCCAGTATGCATGGCCAACCATGGTCCATTAGACCGTGTTGTACTTTGCACCGTATTGAAAATTGTGATTAACACTGCCAGTGACTTTGACAGTGGTGTGCGTGACCATCGGATAAGATTGTGGCACTGATAAGACGTGATAAGCAAAGCAAAATCTATACCTGCTCGGCATGTTGCTGGCACAGTGTCCCTTCCGTCTGGGATCAATTATTGTTGAGAAAACATCATGAATGGGTGAATGCTAAGTCCCCAACACCCGGAGTTGCTACACACACCTAATACACACTCATAATACACAAAAAAGTGATATTTCTGACATATATCCAGCAATCACCATTGTCACTTGTGAATAGTCTGTGATTTATACGTGGTTACAGTCTGCTAGATACATAATAAACAATCTACACTACTCAGAATATTATCATAGTGTGATGTGTACATGTTAAATTGGATTGTTTCAAGTGATGGTGCTGTTTCAAGTGATGGTGGATCACTGTAATCGTGATCTGGGTTAGTGTCCCCATGATTTGATCGCGCGCTTTCCATCACTCGAGCTCAAGACTCGGTCATCTTCGTCTTTGTCGACCAGGAGCGGGAACTGGATACGAAACGGGTTGTAGAGAGGGACAGGTATGGGGAACGAGGACGATAGATCCACAGGGTCCAACAGGTCGATGGTTGTGCTTAAGCCGAATCAGTTGAACTGTGCTGGGGACGTCGAACTCGGCGAAGTGGTGGCTGCCTGCTTCGCCGATTCCGTTGCCGCGATAACATCGTCACCGGTCTCTACTGGATCCACATTCGCGTTCGCGTTGACTAGGAGGCGGGAGAGGAGTGGTCGCCTATCGGTGAGTACTTTTATCTTTCATTTTGGTTGATGCTGACGTCGGGTCCTTCCCTCCAGATCTCCGTCTTACGCTCTCTCGTCTTGCAGAGATCGGGCGGCCGACCGGAACGGATTGTGGCATGATGGGAATCATATGGGTTTTTCATGAGACGAACTACTATGGGCTCCCTCCAAACGTCGCCCTTGTGTCTGTCACTACGAACGCAGCCGACGTTTGGACGATCGTCTTGGATATAGTTCCCGTGGAATATAAGGTCATCTGGGACAGTCATCCACTGGCTCTCGGGGCTACGCCGTTGCAGGTGTTCATTGACGGAATCCATGAACTCGAGACGTGATACTGTACGCGTCGAAGAGTTGACCAAGACCGGCGAGTACTCATGCGTTCTAATTTTTGTTTTGTTTCGGTTCTTGTCCTACTTGCCTTCTCTCTTCTCTACTCACAGGCATCTACCGACACGGACTCTTCCGCACGCTTCCGAGACGCGACAGGCACCTCCAGGCTCCAGCTGTTCGACCTGTCCGACAAAAGCACCGATTTCGGTGCAAAGTTTAGCATGCGCGGGCAGATGATGCCAGAGCTATTGTTTACATCAAGGCGGTACACTTCGATGCTCGGGAAGATGTCGTCTCTTCCGTTGATCGATGATCAATGATCGTTGACCTTTTGCGCGAACACCAAGGTTTTACCTTGTGTTGTTAGTCGCGCGTGGCTCATCTCGCACGAAATCAAGGTAGATGACTATCCCATCACAGAATTCGTTTAAGGATAAACTCAATGATGGGCGATCGCCTGGAGTTTCGGAACACTTCGTCTTCCGGACGTGCGGGCATCCGCCATCGTGCCTTTGTCAGGGTTGTTTAGGCCAACTAGTGCTTGCTTGGACATGGATACGAGAAGTAGTGACTGCTTTGCAAGGGGTGTATTTGGAGCCTCGAGGTGGGAGAAGGGAGCTTTTTGTCTTTAGCGAGTTGTCACATCCCAATGCATCAGGAGTCAGCCTAGTATTTAGTTGGGGGGACTCTTCCCACAGAAGGACTTCAAGTTAACGCCGACCTATTATTCGCGACTGTTCACGTTGACTCATCCATGAGGGCTTGGAAATGGAAGCAAATGCAAGTCATTGATAGTACTGGTGACTCCGAACACAGATCCGTGTAAATGATGATCTGAGAGTCGGTTTTAATAAAAGTTATACGCAGAAGGCTAAACCATGTAAACGAAGTAACCAATTCTATGCGTCGAGCATTGTCGAGACCAATAACAGCTGAGAATACACCATCTCCTGAAGCCTACCGGGCCCAGGAGTGAAATCCCTTGTTCTCGAGATTCATCATTCCTCTCTGAACAAATTGCACGCGGTGCATCCAGTACAAGGTGCCTAAGACCGCAACCTCTTAAAAGGGCGTCCTAAATCATGATCCGCTGCTCCCCTCCTACGCGCTCCGGTATGAGAGTCAGAATTAGATGGTACTGACGTCATTGAGAAAAACCACACGCTGGCGAACAAAAGTAGACTTACACGTCGAGTGCAAGAATGACTGAGCCGCTGGAGAAGGCGATCCATGTCCCGGAGCGCTGTATACCCCCCGATTGTAGAGAGAATGGCTCAAAAATTGTTTGATTATGGAGATCATAGTCCCTGTGGTAGGCCTCTCCGCTTCCGGGGACCAGCAATATTGAATGAAATCCCAATGAGATTCCTCTATCACCGGAGACGCCGGTCGCCCCGGTCTTTGGCCTCCTACTAACCGTAAAACGACAGCGAGGTCTTCCCGAACTTCCGACCATGGTTGTTTACCGGAAAATACCTGCAGATGTGAAAACAGGACTTGCTTTCGTGCCGAATGAACTTTCCTGGAGGGCAATACAGCCAAAAGAGTATATATCACTCCTAGTGGTGCGGGTGAACGACTCCGGATCGACCTGCTCGGGCGCAATCCACCGCAAGGCTCCTGGACGTGTAGTGGATCTCTGGAGATAGCTCAATGCTTCGGGAATATTCCCAATTAGGGAAGAATATCCAAAATCAACTAGACGTGGCTTATGCTCTGCGTCGATAAGCACATTGTTCTGTCCTCTGTTGAGATCACAATGACACCGATACTTTCGTGACTCACGCTGTTCAGGTCACCATGGACAATTTCATAAGAATGCACTATGGTGTGTTATTTGACAAGTTCTTGAAGATGATAGTAGAGAACCCACGATAGTTCAGGCCATCGGAAATATCCAGGAGCTGAATTACAGAATTAGATGACGCAGAAATGACCAGCATGAATCAAACGCACAAGTCGGAGTCGCCGAACTACGTCAAGACGGTCATCATACTTTGCCAAGTATTCGTGAAGAGATCCATTGGGCATCCACAGTGATACCAACGACATGGAGCCCTCCAACCCAAATCCATACGCAATACCGAGGAAGGGGACGATATTGGTATGGTTTAGTCTCTTCCAAATCCCGAGTTCTCTGCGGAACATCTGCAGGGTTATTCAGACCTGTTTTCACTCACTACATGCCTACATAACCTATTACCTTGACCTTGAGGGATCGATCGTCTCCTTCCATTGTAGACTTGAATCGAAAAGCCTTCACTGCAACCTGAAAAAGTAATCAATTACGATCAATCGGGAGTGAAACGACATGCCAAACCTGTTTTTGTGTGGATCCATCATGTAGGTCACATTTGTACACGTCACCGAAGCCCCCTCCGGCTGAATATTGATTTCCGATTCTAACTAGATATTCTGTGAGGTTTGGCAGAGGAAAAACTTGAGTGCTAATAAAGTCGATTTGAACCGAGCAGACGTTTTAGACGATCACGCCACAATGTAATGAGAAGACATACTGTAGAGATGGTGCTTGAGAGGGTCGTGAAGGTGCTGGGGATGGAGTGGAATGCGAACTTTGAGGTACCGATTGTACGTTGTTACCGGCAGATATCTGAAGGGAAATGTAAGTAACTCGATGAATAGCCCATGTTGGAAAATACGCACAACTAACGATGGGTGAGAATCCTGTGGTCGTTCTGTGGAAGGACAGGGTGCAAGAGGGAGCTATGAGGGCGTTAGTTGAGATGGTGCAGACCATACGGTTCACCTTGCCTGGAGCTGTGGGTAAAAAATGATTTAAATGAAACCGAATGCCAACGCATATATGATGGGTGATTACCGTTTTCTTGACGAAATTCAACCAAGATACTCGCCATACGTATATATTTCCGTACACCCCTACTGATATTACGAGTTTTTCAGAAGCGGAGAAGAAAACATAGTGCACGTGTTCAGAATGTTTGAGAGGTTGTCCAACGGAACGTCCAGAAGTTGCATCCCAGAACCGAACAGTGCAATCATTAGATCCGCTCGCAAGAATCGATCCATCAGCGGAAAGGGAGAGAGAGTTGATACAGTCGGTATGACCTGTCCACTGTCCGATTTGCTGTCCCGTTTCGGAGTCCCAAATGCGGATGGTTGGGTCGCCTGCAGAGAAGAGCCTGCTGCCATCGCGCGACCACAGAACGCAACTGACGTCAACGATGTGGCCGCTCAGCGGACCAAGCAGCGAATGTCCATTCTTGACATCATATACGTAGATGTTCTCGTCAGTGCAATACGCGAGTTTGTCGCTATCGGGAGAGAAGCACATGCTCAACGGGTCATCGGTGAGTTCCGAGTCGATGAGGGTGACCAGATCCCCATCCGAACCCATGGCATAAATCTTGATGGAACAATCACCACCGACTGCAACGAGGCGATCGTCTGGCGATATTGCAAGGGAAATGATTTCATCTGCACAATCCCATTCTTCGACAAGTGCGTGCGACTCGGCGTCCCATACTTTGATCCAATCGTTGGAACCGCTGACAATCTTTGTGCCTTCCCTAGTCACAGCAATGCTCCAAAAGGTATTGTAATCGAGGACTTCATGCTCCATCGCTATCCCTACTTGCCCTCCACTTCCCAAATCCCTAACCTTTGCAGTTCCATACCTGGCAGAGCCAGTTACAACCCATAGTCCGTCAGGATGACACGCGGCGGGGAAGTCAAATTCACCGCCTTCATTCTCCCAGGCTTGAATGATCCTATGCGGCTGGCAACTACTGCCAGCATGCGGTTCTGATGTGATACTCGACATGCGTGCAGGTTAAGCGCTTTGGTGAAGGATGGGGTTTCGTGCCACGGAGTCAGTGAAGGTGGGTGATGAAGCTAGAGAAAAGCGGCTGATTATACTTGAGCCACCACAGCATTTGTGCCATAAGGCAAAGGCAGTGCATGGTCGCACGCTCAACTTCGTGCCCTGTGGTGCCGCCACCGTACGAAGTCGTTGCGGAACATGGTCATGGACATGGGTTTCGGGATTGTCATTGTCATTGCCATCACCATTATCAACAAAATCGTGATCTGGGTCAGTGTCACCACGGTTCGATCGCGCGCTCGCCGTCACTCAAGCTCAAGGCACTCAAACTGAAGGTCAAGACTCGGTCGTATTCGTATTCGCTGGACGTGGTGGCCGTCGACCAGGAACGGGAACGGGATATGGAACGGGCTTTAGAGAGGGACAGATATGGGGGACAGGGACGATACATCCACAGGGTTCAACAGGTCGATGGTCGTGCTCAGGCCGAACCGGTTGAACTGTGCTGGGGACGTCGAACTCGGCGAAGTGGTGGCTGCCTGCGTCGCCGGTTCCGTTCCCGCGATAACATCGTCACCGGTCTCTACTGGATCCACGTTCGCGTTCGCGTTGACCAGGAGGCGGGAGTGGTCGCCTATCGGTGAGTACTTTGATCTTTTATTTTGGTTGATGCTGACGTCGGGTCCTTCCCTCCAGATCTCCGTCTTACGCTCGCACACTGTCTCACCTTGCGCTATTATGTAATTTTTGGGTCTCCTCTCGTCTTGCAGAGATCGGGCGGGAACGGATTGTAAGGTGGTACACTTCGATGCTCGGGAAGATGTCGTCTCTTCTGTTGATCGTTGACCTTTTGCGTGAACACCAAGGTTCTACCTTGTGTTGTTGGCCGCGCGTAGCTTGTCTCGCACGAAATCAAGGTAGATGACTATGCCATCACAGAATTCGTTCAAGGGCAAACTCGACGATGGGCGATCGCCTGGAGTTTCAGAACATATCCTGACACGCGCGGTTACATCGCAGTCTCAGGCTCTGGCACGCATAGCCAACCCCGCGCTGCAGAACATTATGCCGTCTCGCACGACACTCTACCAACGAGTGACGCAAAACACGAATGCGAACGTGCGGTCGTCGGACACACTTTATCACGCGCTGATCCGGGTGCTCGAAGCGGTCGAGGGCGTTGTCATCCATTGATACATGAACTTGGCGCCAACTGGATCGAGAACGAGGGAGAGAAAAAGAAAGGGAACGATTCAGACGCTCGCGACCACGACCATCAAGTGGACGCGGGGGTGGTGGACAAGCTGATGCGGGAGACTGCGGAAGCGACGGGTGCGGCGAGGGTGTTTGCGGAACGTGTGGCGGTGTTGGAGAAGGCGTTGGCGGTGCAGGTCAGGATTGGTGGGCGCGGTGGAGGGGGAGTGGATCATGGGGAATGGGCCTGGGATCAAGGAGGGGCTACTAGGGACAAGGGAAAGGGAAAGGACGCGGGTCATCATGGTAGGGACGATGATATTGCGGTGGAGGAGGACTACAGGGTGAGATTGAGGCAGGTTGAGGCGGAGAGGGACGAGACGCGGCAGATCGTGCGCGACGTGAGGGCGTATCTGTTGGACAGGGGGTAGTGTTGGGGGCGTTGGGGTGATGGCGACGCGTGGCCAGGTCTCATTCCTTTTTATCTTTTCCCTCAGTCACTACGGTTTCAGAATGTGCCAGTCCAATGTGCTTGTATATACTGACGATCTGCGATAATCTCGATAATCTCGTCGTCTTTGGACGATTCGGACGATGTGTGATCGTGTGATCATGTGTCGATCCGCATTTTCTTGCCTTCCTTTCTCGCTCTCTCTCTCTTCCTGAGGTCTCTCTGGACGTGGCCGACGCACTGCGTCGTAATGTCACCAAATTTGACAGTTGATCGAATACTCGATCCTGCAAGGCACGGAGAGGCACTAGTAGCGGAGATACGGTACTTGACTGGGACCCTACATAGGCCTGAACCTACATAATCATTTTATAACGATCACGATTGGCACGCGTAGCGTTGAACGTGGGGGTATGTAAGTTCGGTTAGAAGGGAGATATGTTCACTTTTTAAATATCATGATCGAGCTTTCCGGGATCTAGGAAGGAGGCTTGGAAGTTGGCACTGGCAGTGCTCGAGAGGCCTCGAGGGTGGGGCAAGGAAAAACAAAGATCACTCACATTGTAGCGACGGTCATGGTTCGGTGTTCAGTGACTTTTGCCAGCTATCATGGGGTGGCAGTACTAGTAACATATTTGTGAAAGTGGCCCGCCATATCATATATCATCATATTATTATAAGGTAAGATCATGATTCAGTGACATCCATTATTTATGGACATAACATTGTAATGTTCGTTTTCCCGAGAAAGGTTCCCTGCCAAGAGGGTGTGGTGCGGACCTTGGCCGCTTTCCCGAGCCTCGCTTTCGTGCATCGTTCTTCCATTTCAACATATTGGTGTAGGTTATTTGTCTACTATATGTCGGAGTCCTTTCCCCCGGGCCACTAATAGCTATTTGACTTGTTCAACTTGGTCGCGCGCCATCAAATCATTGGCACCAGTCGATCGGGAAATTATACTTTGAACCATACGACTCGGACGAAGCCCGACCGAGCTGGGTCATTCTGACTCATTCAAATCCTATATTTCTGGTCTACCAGTGGTCCCTCTTCTCCGCGGACCAGATATGCGGAATGGTATGAAGGCCAAGGGCATCGTGCCTGGTCGTTTAGGCCAACTACTAGCGCTTCCTTGGACATGGATACGGGAGGTCCGAGGCAATGACTGTTGTGCAAGGGTGTCATGATACTGTGATCTATTTGGTGCCTTGAGGTGGGGAGAAGGGAGCATTTATCTTTAGCCAGCTGCCGTATCCGAGTCAGTGGCCTGTTGATCAGGTACCACTATGTGTGGCCCAGTGTGGAACATCAATGCATCACTGGCAATGCATCACGAGCCAGCCTAGTACTTAGTTGGGGGGGGGGGAAACCCTTGGCACACTGTGGAGGACTTCAAGTCAACGTCGACCGGTTCGTGGTTGTTCACGTTGACTCATCCATGAGCGCTGATTCGTGACGTTCATCTTGATCTGCCAATGGCAAATGTTTTCGGAAGTATGAAAATTTGTTGAAGTCTTTTCGGAGCTATTTATATTTGATCATTGACTAAATATTTTATTGGACATGTAGTCTACTGGTAAAGACATGTGCGTATGCTCCAGCTCAAATGTAAGTTCAATTTACAAATTTGTGCAACCGCATCCAGCTTCAAGTTCAATAGCTTGAAGATAGCATGACTTTGGGGACAACAAATTTATACTAGTACATAATAATTTGGAACATTACAAATGAGCTGCGGGGACACTACGAATGAATTGTGGGGACGCTGCGAATGAGCCGTGGGGATGCTGCAAACAAGCATCCTTGGCGGTGTTTCTTAGTAGACAAAATGATCACATCAGCGTCACGCAAAGACGCTGATTAACAGAAATTTACGCTGATGTGTCACGTCCTCGCCGCTAACTAGCCGCGTCTTGGACGCTGTCGACTTAGTTTTTGCAGTGCAGGGCAACAAGGCTGCCAACAGAGCGCCAATGATCCACGGTAGCCTCATGATTGGCCCAAGCCACTGAGGGATAACACCCATCCCTGCTGCCTGGAGCAATGCAAACCAGCTGCCAGCTGCCACCCCGCGTCTCCAGAAACGCCTCTGTAGCCGAGCAGCAGCCGAGCCTACATAAAATAAAAGAATAATGAGCACAGGAATGTCACATCAAAGGGCCACGTTTTTTCGCGCACCTTTGACCGGACCCAAAGGTCCAAAGCCAAAAATACTCAGGAGCGGTCGAAGGAACGGTCGAAGGAACCATGATTCGGGAATGAGTAGGCCGGCGACAGCGAACAAGAGAGCAGGGAGGAGCTGGGGCTGTTTCTCGTTGATGTCGCCTGGTCAATACTACGTTAGTGGACGCGAATCATCTACTGCAAGAGGGAAGAATCGGCATACCAATTGCGACTATAAGAGCATAGATGTGTCGTTTCACAACAGAGAGGTAGGTTTCAACGGCCTCTTCAATCCCGTCACGCGCAGCGATATTTTCGAGCGCCAATATCGTATCGTCCAGAACCTTATCGACCAGTTCCGTCCTCTCAGCGTGGCCAGCAGCTTTGTCTGGAGCAGGAATTTTCTTCAAGTCATCCACGATTGTCATGAAATCACCTTCGATAGTCAATGCATCGAGGGTGATATTATGACCATCTAGAGCGCCTTGAATACCTTCTCGAAAAGTGGCGGTGGCGTTGACGACATTGTCCATGGCGGAGGTAGCTTGAGTAATGCGGGCGCTGACAGAGTTGAACGACAAAGCCGCACTCTTGAGCAAGCGAGGAATGTATTCTTGTAATACTTCTTGATATTCCTTCGCCTTTTCCCAAAAGTCTTGCGGTGGTAGTGGGGGCGCTACAAAGTTCTGGACTACGCCCGTCATGCGAAGGGCCGATAGGAAGTATGCATCTACCGTTTCGAACCAGAGTCAAACAAAGGGCACGATTAGAAAAACACTCGGTAGCTTACGTTGAATGCTCTCGAAAACGTTGTATGGGCCCTGGGATGCTGTACACATATGATGCATTCGGCTCTGACTCCGGATGATGTGACACGTTACTCACACGGCAAAGTGTCCATCGCCTTAATACCTGCTGAACAAAAGAATAAGCCTAAAATAGAAGAGTGTTGGAAGTTTCATACCATTGGAGCCCTCCGCAACCCCATCATGATGGATCGACGGGTTTGTACTGCCACTAGGCAGCGTAGTACCCAAGGTAGGCAAAGGTAAGGCAGGGATATGGACATGGATAGGCAGCGATGGCAAGAAAGTCCACATGATCAATCTGTAGCTCTCGACGTCGTTGAACGAGTGGAGAAAGGTCGAGACGACTAAGTTCCCCGACTCCCACGAAGTGGAGGAGGGTTGGTAATTGCAGCAAATGTCCAGGCACCAAGCAGAGCGAAGTGCGGGAACTTTTAACTAAAAAAAGAACTTATTTGCTTTTGTTGTTTTGAGCTCCTCTCGACCTCATTCTCTCGCCCCCCTTACGATTTCGTCTGCGTCCTGCGAGTGTCGCTTTCGTTACAAACCTTCTGTCCGCTGTTGTAACCTACAGTGATCCACCAGCACTTGCGTCAGCAACTTTTTCACGGAACTAGCCCTTTCACTAAATCAGACAGTGCCCGTGTGTTCTAATATACTTTCATTGTATGTACCAAAAATTTGGAGCACATCCACTCGCTATTGAAGCCATCATAAAGTCCACTCGATGTCCAACGGAACGTCCAGAAGATCCCAGAACCGAACAGTGTAATCATCAGATGCGCTCGCAAGAATCGATTCATCAGGGGAAAGGGAAAGGGAGTTTATATATTCGGTATGACCTGTCCACTGTTGGGTGGTCTAGGGGAGCGCGAAGCGCGACCCTAGAGTTAGGTCTGTGTGCGAGAAGAGGATACTCGGGCGGTCGGGTCTACTTGCTCGTCCGTCTGACACCCTTCTCCGAGGATTAGGGTCGGGCGATCGGCCGTTAGAGGGTACGATCTACAGTACGAGTAGGGGTAGATAAGGGAGCGGGTAGTAGCGGTTTCGAGCCTGCGAAAGCTCTCGTCAGGGGGCTCCGCTACCCCTACCGCTGCCCATCCGAGACCGTTTAGGGTACCAGCTACCAATCTTAAGCCCTATCGAGGGAGTTGGCCGAGTCACAGAGGCGCTAGTGGCATGTGAAGGCGCGACCCCGGATAGATTGGTTGCGATTTGGGCAATAACGAGTGGGGAAGAGGGAGCTTGCTGCTCGTAGATGGAGGTGGAGGGGAAAGGAAGGTGGGGGGCGATTCCCACAAGTTAATCGGGCAAGAAGGGCCCTTTCGGGGTACCAACCGGCACTTATTCGCTGCCATGCGGTACCAACGTGGGGTCCTCTCTCGGCATCACGAGGATTCGGCCGAGCGACACAGACAGCTTACAAACGTAAAAAATCACAAAAACCATACTGTATTAAATAACGAGAAATGTACATGTAATAGTCCCATTGATGACGACCAGAAAAACCCGTCTGAATGAATGATCAATGGAATTGTTTGTGAAAATGATACTACTCAGAATGATAGCGAGATCGGAACATGCAGCAGATCCATGTTTCATTACATTTCATGCGGCAGATGGTTTGCCTCTAGTTGGCACGGACTTCACAGACTTTTTAGGTTCTGACTCCTGATTCAGGGGATGAAAAAAAGTCAGACAACCGACCTCGGGAAAAGGGATTCAAAGCATGACTCACGACGCCCAGAATTTCCTTCATCACCCCAGCGAGCACTTTCACGTGAGCAGGCGCAAACATCGTGTCGTGTGCTCCCGTCGACACCTTCATGTCCAAATTCTTGATCCGATAGTCCCACCCATTGTGATCGTCCGCCCCCGTATCAAAATCGCTCGCATTCCCACTCCGGTACCACGAACGGTCCCGTGGGACGATCAGTGTCGTCCGCCCCCCGTAGTGCGGCGGCTCGAAATCGAACATCGAATCCAAGTTCTTGCGGATCTCCGTACGCAACTTGCTCTTCCACTTCTCCCCAATATCAGGGAAGTTGGACGCGATCCGGTCGATCGACCGCTGTGTCCAGTCCGTGGACTTGAGACTCTGCCGCTCGGTGGCCGGAATGTAGATTGGATCCAAAAGAATCAGATGCTCCACCGTATCTCCAGCCTGGGTGAGCTTGTCCGCTATGCAAATTGCCACCTGTCCACCGAAGGAATAACCAGAGATGATATATGGGCCCTCTGGTTGAACGCTCTTGACGAGAGTAATGTAGTGATCCGCCATAGATTCGATCGTCGAGAAACCGGTAGGTGAACCAAAGTGCTTGTCACCGATCGCGTACATCTCGTTAGGCATGTATGCCCCGATGCGCATAAATGGCGTCGCCATTCCCGTGATATCGTGCACGATGAAGACGCGAGGCCGGGTGCCTTTCCTCTTGACCGGCAGGAACTCAATGAGGTAGTCGGCATCTGTATCCTCGGCTTCCATAATTGCAAGAGAATCTTGCCCCATCACGTCAACAATCAGATTGCCAAGCTCCCGAATCGTGGGTCTGGCAAGATATTTCAGCAATCTGACGACCGAGTTTCTTCTCAATGGCTCACCTCAGGTAAATGTGATTCAAACCGATGTGAACCCTGAAGGTCTTGGAAATCATACCAGCGGCCTGGACAGCCATCAACGAGTTCAACCCGACAGCGAAGAGGTCGTGTGCTACCCCGAACGACCCATGCTGCGCCTTCAACGTCTTGCAAAAGATATTCATCAGCTCATCCTCCACATCTCCTGTAGGCGATCCCATCTCAACCCTCAAGTCGGGAGAAAACGGCGTGAGGTCCATCTGCTTCAGTGCATTCCTGTCGATCTTGCCGCTCCGTGATGCCGGAACTTGAAGAAGCGGTATCAATGACGGGTACATGAATCGCGGAAGACGTTCCGCAATAAAGACCTTCAACGCCTCCTTGTGATCTTCCAAGAGTTCCTGAGCCTCGTCCTTGAACTGCACGAAAGCGACGACCGCCGGAGTATCCTGGACCGTGCGTATGACGACCGCACTGAGCTTGACCATGGAATACTGAGCGATCGTGTCCTCAATCTCTCCGAGCTCAATGCGCTGTCCGCGAAGCTTGATCTGCCTGTCAGCTCGTCCACAGTACTCGATGTTTCCGTCGCTCCGATACAGCGCGATATCCCCTGACTTGTAAATCCGCTCTCCAGGGACGAACGGATTGGGAACGAAAGCGCTTGCGGTCAGTTCAGGTTGATTGATATACCCGCGAGCGAGCTGGATGCCACCAATGTAGAGCTCTCCTTCCACGCCGACGGGAGATGGACGAAGCTGCTTGTCCAGAATATAGATGCGACAGTTAGGAAGTGGACGCCCAATGACGCCAGCGAGAGCCGTGGAAGTGACGTGGCAAGACACGCAGTCGACCGAAGCTTCTGTGGGACCATACATGTTCCGCAACGTGACGCGTCCAGACCAATCTGCGATCAATTTTTTCCCAAGCGCCTCACCTGCGACGACGATAGTTTGGAGGGAAGGATAATCATCGACCGGCACGACAGCAAGAACCGACGGTGTGACGTGCAAGACATTGACGCGGAGAGTGCGAAGGGCCTTGGGAATATCGCCCAGCACGAGTTCCTTCCTCCCCGTAACGAGCGTTGCACCGTGCGCAAGCGTCCCGAACACGTCGACAACGAAGGGATCGAATGTATACGCCAGTGAAGACATGACGCGGAGACCTTGCCTGAAGCCATAAACGGCCGAACTTTGCACAAGGTTGGCAATCGAGCGGTGCTCTATCATCACGCCTTTGGGCTTGCCAGTACTACCGCTCGTGAACCTGAGAGAGATCAGAGAACCACCAATTGAGATAAATGAAAAACGTACATGATGTACGCAAGGCTCGATGGCGAAAGCCCTTCGACGTCAAAGTTCTCCGGGTTGAATCTCCCCAGTCGCTTTTGATAACTCGGATCATTGATGTACGCAATCTAAATGATCCACCACCCTTAGAAAAAAAGGCATCCCAAACTGCGATCAAACAGTCACGCACCAAAACTTTGGACGCGAGACTCTTTTGGAACGCTCGCGAGTAGTTGGACGTGGTTAACAATACCTTGGCACCACATTCAGCGATTATGAGCTCCATTCGGAACGTCGGGTCGTCCGGATCCAACGGCACGAATGTGCCTCCAGCCTTGAGTACAGCCAAAACGCCAACGATCTGACTGATGCCCCGGTCGAAGCACAGCGCAACGACGTCCCCCACTTGCACCCCTTGCTGCATCAGCGACCCAGCCATGCGGTTAGACAAGCTATTGAGCTCCTCGTATGTCAGCGACTCGGTCTCAAACTCAACAGCGGTCAAGTACGGCGTCCTATCTGCCTGCTCTTCTACCAACCGATGGAGACAAGTCTCCTTTATAGCCACCTCTGTTATCGAAGACAATTCCTTGATCAATCGCTCGTGCTCCGGCTCAGAGATGACAGATATATCTTGAATCTTGCGGTCAGCGTTCTTTCCAAGCGTCTCCACCAGAGATATGTATGCGTCCAAGAACTGACGCGCCGCCACTTCCGTGTAGAGGTGACTGTCGAACCGAAGAATGGCTTGCCCGTTGCTCGGGTGAACGGTGAGCAGAAATTCGTACTGTTCTTCTCCATTCGGGAGAGGGATGACGGATTTCGCTGTGATATGATTGGAACCAAGATGAGAGATGGTTTCCATGTTCATTCCTCCGGGAGCAAAAAGGTGCTTGAAGTATCCACGGCTGCCGGACGAAGACTTGCCGAGCCCGACCAGATCCTCGTACGTCACTTCATCGTGTGTCAGGCACTCGATCAGAGACGCCTTGAACGCCTTCAGGTATTCAGTGAACGTCTGCGTCTCATCGATCAGAGTCTTGATGGGGAGCATGTTAGCGAAGAATCCGATGACGTTGCTCAACATCGGTAAGTTGCGCTGAGTGACTGCAGTCCCAATCACGAACGACGATTGACCAGAGTACTTGTGAAGCAGCACATTGTAAGCAGCGAAGAATGCCGCGAATGGCGTGGCAGCCACTGCCGTCGTCAGTTTCAGATATTGCTCGAGCGCACCAACACCGATCTTGGCCTCGATCTGCGTGACCGGGGCGAGCACGCGATCAGACGGTGTCGCGAGCGTCAGGTAAAGAGGTTGCGTGTCCTGCAGCTTCTCCGACCAAAATTGTAGATCCTGGTCGCGAAGTTCAGTTCTGCGCTCGGATGTCTTCAGCAGCCAGTCGCTGAAGTCTGAGTAGTGGATAGCGATCTCAGGTAAGCTTCCGGGGCCATCAAAGTAGAGTCCAAACATCTCGTAGAAGAATATGCCGAGCGAAGCCTCGTCGATGATGATGTGGTGAACGATGATATTGAACGCCCACATGTTGTTGCCGAGGTCGAACATGGTGGCGATCAGCAAGGGAAGACGATCCAAGCTAAAATTCGGCTCGTTGTTGAGTGCGATGCTCATCTCGTAGGCCTTGGTAGCCGAGTCGGGCTCTTCAGAAAGATCCACAAGCCTCGCAGTGAAGTCGATGTCCGGGTAAATGGTCTGCTCAAGCTTTCCGAGGTCCTCGTTCCACGTAAACGCGGTACGGAGGGCACCGTGGCGTTGGACGACTTCTCTGATTGCTTCCGTCATACGGTCAATATCCAGAGGTGTCTCCGAGCTGATGGTGACAAAGTAGCCTTCATGGGTATCCCATTGAGTAGCTCCGTATCGAGACATGTTGGCGTCGATCTTGCTAACAGCACGCTTGCGAGCGTTGTCGTGTTCCCGCTAAAAATTGTTAGTTAAGATTGTGCACGAGAACGATATCAAGATGACGAAAAACTCATACCTGAGCCAGCCAAATGCGATATTGATGCGGGGATGCGTCAGCCGTGTAAGGCTGGTCGTACGCGAGGCGATCGTTGAGAATAGGAACTAACGGGTGTCCATACTTCGCCGACCCGTTGTCGTCCGCCAGACCCTCGCTCCCTCCAGTGCCCGCACCAGCATTGGCAAGCATCTCGTTCAGAGTGGCAATCGTCATCGAACCGAGCAGCTCGATTTGGCTGGCCTGAATACCCAGACGCGACTTGAGCTGGTTACTATACCGCGTCGCTATATCAGACACCGTCCTCAGCGACGCTCCACGAGAGAAATCTAACAAACGATAACTCACCTCCAAGAGAGTCTAGACCAAAGCTAGTGATCAACACGTTTTCGCTGATCTGCTCGACGTCCATGCTCAGCAGCCCAGCGAGCAACGAAGCAGGAGACTCGGCACCACTGCCCTCCTCGTTTCCACCGCCGGTAGAGAGATACCACTTGGGCAATAAATGTCCGTACAGCAAGGGTTCACATGTTGGGAAGGTATCAGGAACGTCATTGATGGCGAGCATAGGAACGTAGTGGGCGATCTTTCGAACCAGGCAATCCCCAATGAAATTACAAACTTGAGCAGTCGTCATGCCAGTCTTGATGAGCTGTGCTGTGTTGGCTTTGCCCTTCGAGGCGAGCACGAGACGCTTGAAGATACCAGAATCGACGATGGGGGGAAAGGACATCGAGATGGTGTTCGGAATCACGTCCGCAATACGATCCAAATACCTGTTCCGCGTCATTAGCATTTAAAACTGACTAAATCACAAACGAAAATGTTACACTCACAGTTGCGAAGCACAGTACGCAGCCTGACCAGCATTCCCGAAAACGGACCCAATGGTAGAGAACAGGAGCATAAAATCGATCGTCGCAGGATCGATGCAACTCAGCAGCGTGTTCAGCACAGCAACTTTCGACTGGTAGACTTCGTCAAACGAGTCCTGCGTCAGGTTCGTAAACTTGGCATCCCGAAGGACGACCGTCATCACGAAGATGCCTCCGATCGCTCCCGCTTCCCGAGCCCGTGCAACGACCACGGCTGTCTTCTCCTTGTTGTTTGCATCGGCAGCGATCACCTCCACTTGCACTCCACTCTCCCGCAGGCTCTGGATGTACAAGTTGTCGGTCTTCGCAAGACCCTTCGGGCCGCGACGACTTGTCAGGAAAATGTGGCGGGCACCACGACGTGCCATCCACTCGGTAATACGCACCCCAAGTTCGCTACACCCGCCCACAAGAAGGTACGACTTGCGAGGATCGAATAGTTGGCCGCTCGGGTCGATCCTGACTGCAAGGCTGGTATCCGGCACGAGAACCAGGGAATCGACGTCGTCGACAACGGCCCCCTCGTGCGCAGACATCGCGACGGTATGCGAGCGAACGATAAAAGGATCCAAAGCATGACTTGAGAGCAAGGCTGATATCGCAGGGACGAGGAAAGCAGGAGAAGCAGCAGCGAGGCGGTTGACGTCCAAGACATGTGCAGACGCAGCGTCGGATGGGATCTCGGGGACTTCGTCCGATCGGATATGGACGTACGAACCCAACGGAGAGAGATACTCCGACCCACGAGCGTACACGTTTTTCCCACCGCCGTTAAAAATGACGTCGAAGAGAGACATCGCCCCTGACCTCGTCCATTCCTCGACAGCCAGAGCAAAGTCGTCGACGAGGACGACGTTGGAGGTAGGGATGTCGAGAGTGCTCGAAAGCGTGCTCGCCTCTTGCTGGCTTCCCACCGTGGCAAACACCTTGGCACCGAAGCGTTTCGCAACCTGAAGAGCAGCAAAGCCGGCACCTGCAAGAAGAGGTCAGCCCACACGCCTAAGTTCAGACAGACATATCCAGCTTACCAGAAGTACCATCATGGACTAGAACAGTCGAAGAAGCCAAAATGGAACAGCGCACAACAAGACCAATCCAAGCCGAGAGGAACGTGACAGAAAGAGCTGCCACATCCGTACAGCTGATGCCCCGTGGTAGCGCAACGACCGTATCCTCGCGTACGATGACGACGTCCGCCGGCGTTTGACATGCAATTCCCACAACCTAACGCATCCGAGAATAAGAGAGCAGGCATACGCAGATCGTAAATAGGGGCATACCTCCGTACCGACTTCCATCCGGGAAACAGAGACTCCACGAGACTTGACCCGTCCAACGAACACCAACGCAGAGTTTGAACACGTGACAGTGGACCCAACGCCAAGTGCCTTGACTTCGACCTCCACGTCCGAGGCTTTGAGCTCAGGCGGGAAGCAAGCAGCCAGACCGCCAGTCGCGCCCGTCAACCCAGCGGCATGAACAACGGTCTCCTTGACCTCTTTGCCACCGTGAACAAGCCGACGCACGAATACGTCCCCATCCTTGCCAATCTTCATGTGCTGCTCTAGGAGCAACGAGTTCTTGCGCAGATCATGCACGATCTTCTCCCGGGCAGCCTCGTCCAGAGAGTGGTCCTCGAAGAGAACCGAGAACACTTGATACTCCGGAGACTCCGCGATGATACACGACGCGATACCTAGCGCTCCGATCCCAACAGCGTCATCGTTCCCGGTGATCCACAGCTCCGCTTCGGAAGAGATGTTCTTAGCTATCTCGATCAACTCACCCTCCACGCCGTGTTCGAACGGCTGGACTATCACGGTCTTGAACGGACCACATGGAACTGACACAGTGGGCTGCGTCATCTGAGCACACAGGACCGCCTTTCCGTCAACAATGTCCGAGACCTTGATGACCGACCCGGAGATAGAAGAGAACCTCCTGCTCAACGAAGCCAACGTGAGAGGCTCAACGCTGGCGTCCTCCACTTCCACGCCGGAATCTGTGATGGGGTGGTAAATGGATGAGCTGGACAACGAAACTACCGAACCGAACTCACCCATCACGGCAAGCAGAACAATACCGTTCCTCCCGACGACGTTCACGATCGAAGCAATGTCCACCTGAACCGCAGCGAGATCTACATGATGTACCACCACATCGAAGCTACATACATTCAGTATCAGGAGCAAATCTGGATAAAGTTACTCACCTAGACTGTAGCGTATTCGTCCAGGATTCCAGAACCGCCGACCTAGCGTGACGGTATCGCAAATTTCCCGTTTTTGTGTCCGCATCCGAAGCAGCACCCGCAATGCAAAAGTACTCCGTGACAAGACCAGTCTCCTCCAGGAGTGTTTCAAGAACCTCATCAATCTCAACGGGAACCTCCGATGTCTTCGCAACGTCGGCCACGCGGATAACCTTCCTGCCCGCAGCCGCAGCATCCCTCATGAGGGACTCAAAGACAGAACGAAGAGACGCCTGGGGCGATATCGATGCGAGCGACGCAGGGAAGGCCTTTGGTTGCCACGTGGTCGTCAAACGCTCCTCGCAGCTGTCATCCGTAATAGCAACCGTCTCAGCGTCTGGGGCGAGCGCGATCTCGAACCCCTCGATGGTGAACAGCACCTTGCCCTCCCCGTTGGCGATGACGTGGTTCGACTTGAACGGACCCCTGGGCCCCCACGTCGTAGCCGTGAAGTACGTCCAGATGCCTTTCTTGAGCTCGGAATCCAAATTTGGCGCGTCCCGGGAATCCCAGCGGCGTATGGCGTCCATCTTGACCGGAAGGAAAACACCGTTGAAGTCGAATTGCTTGGTCGCCATGTTGATGAACATTGCAAGACCGCACTGGGTGATGCTGTCCAGGACACCTGGGTGAATGACATACCCTTTACCGAAAACGTCTGGGGTGCCTTCCGGGATCTCGAGGTACGTCAGGTAGGCCTTGGAACCGTAGCTGGCCTCATCCTCGACCTCGTGCACGACCTTGAGGAAATTCCTAAAATGATCCCGGTACCCATAGGCTGAAGGAATAGCAGTATAGAACTCGTCCGCTGTGATGAACCCATTGGAGCGAGCAAGCTTGGCGCGGAAGTCGAATGTGCGTGGGGCCGTCTCATCGTATGCCGGATTGACTCGAGAGAAAGAGCCGCTGGCGTAAACAGAGTCCAATACGATCACGCCATTGTCGTAATTGGGTGTCGTGGCGGCCCTGAACTCCCATCTATTCCCGTTGATGACACACCCAGCGTGGCCTGGGTTCGAACCAGCACCGTTCAAAACGAGCGGCTTGTGGATTTGGATGTTGCTCGCGACCATCGCGCCATTCTCCAGAATGCTGTCAACGTAACTGTTCGAACAGAACACTTGAGTGTCAGATCGCGAACAAATAGTCCAAAAACGTACCCCGAACCAGGGAAAAGTACCGCATCGAACACGACGTGGCCGGTCAAATCGGGGTGAGTTTCGACATTGAGGCGGAAGTGCCGCGAGGCAATTGGGTTAGACCGCGGCCGAAGCCTCTGCGACACCTGTGACCCAGACTCTGACCAACACATCGACTTGCTGTATGCATACTCGGGAAGCTTCGGTCGCACGAAATCTCGAACGCCCTCAGGGGAAGCGCAAAGCTTGTCAAAGTCCAAGCTCTTGAAGCCTGCGCTGAGAAGATGCCCGATGCCCTCCAAAAACTGGTACTGTTCCCCAGTATTCTGTGCGGGGACCTTGGGGTTCGGACGACGGATCAAAGAAATGGGTTCGCCCCCACACTGCTCGATGTACGCCTTCAAGACCGGGTGTGGTGCAATCTCCAAGAATCGTACTCCGTCTTGATTTTCGTCAGAAATGATTTTGTTGATGGCACTCCCAAACAGGACTGGGCGACGAATGTTGTCCCAGCAATAGTCCACATCGAGGTCCCTGTCGAGCCACTTTCCGTCCGTCGTCGACATGACCCGCGCAAAAGGTGTCTTGGTACCCCGGCTCAGAGGCGTCGAGGCGACCCGTTCCTTGAACAATTGCTCTTGCGACTCCATCAGGGGCGTGTGGAAAGCACAGGTCACGCGAAGCTTGGCATTGAAAACCTTGGCATCGGGATCGTTCGCAAGCTCGATCAAGGCGTCCACGAGCTCGTGAGTACCCGCGACGGTGACAGCTTGAGGAGAATTGATGCCAGCAATCCACAGTCCAGAAGTCGCCTTGGCCTGCGAAAGGACCTTGCGGATCATCGTCTTGGCCTTTTGCACGCCAACACCGAGAGCGACCATAGCACCGTTCCCATCTGCACGGATCATTGCTGCTGCGCGGGCGACTGCGATACCGATCGCTGTCTCGCGATCGTAGTGTCCGGAAGCGTAACCCATGGCAATCTCACCGATGCTATAACTGCGGTTAGCAATGAATAGAGAACACGGACCGAACTCCTCACCTGTGACCGACCACAAAATCGTACTCAATACCCAGGCTTTTTATGAGGTCCACCAACGCAATCTGGATGAACACCACAGACAACACGACCTCCTGGACGGGCCATATGCCATTCGCTGCCAGCTTGCACTCGATACCAGGAACGAACAAGCCAGTACGCTCGAGCATCGAATCTTGTCCACACCTCTCAACCAGGATGCGATCGTTCTCCCGGATGGAGGCAAGGAAGGCAGGGTAACTCTCCGCAAGCTGACGACCCATGAAAATATGTTGCGGTCCCTGGCCAGAAAACACCAAGCAAAGCTTTGGGCTCGCGTACGTATTCCGCAAAACAGGCTTCGAGAATTTGAGTGATGTGTCGAGCGACGATCCAATCGCGAATGAACGACTGGGGTAAGCACGTGTTTGCCGGCCGAGATCGCGAGCGACGGAGCGAAGCGTGCGGTCGTCAGTCACTCCCTGGTAGGCAGTGGCAAGAGCGTCTTCCCAGCGTTCCAGGGTATGCTCCGTGAGAGAACCGACGGAAAAGAGGTACAATGGCTTTTTCTGAGTTGCCGGTGCAGCTGCTACCGACTTTGAGAGGTCAGCAACGTTTTCTGCGCTTTCCAGCACCATGTGTGCGTTTGATCCGCCGACGCCATACGACGATATGGACGTCACCCATGTTCCATCTGCAGCAGCCATTTCTGCAGTCATGTTTTCCAGCTGACAAAGTATCAGTGTCACCTTTGTTCTCGACTAGAGAAGTAAAGTAGCTACCTCAGTCTGCACCTGCATCTTTAGCGAAGAGAAATCGATCTTTGGATTAGCCTTGCTGAATCGGATATTTGGAATGATCTCTTTGTGGTGCAGCATCAAGGACACCTTCACCAAACTCGCCAGGAAGCTGCATCCCTCGGTATGACCTATGTTTGACTTGACGCTCCCGACTCTATGAAGCTTCGTCGTCAGCGACGCGAATCGATCACGACTGCGACACGCACCTGAGAGTTCTCTGCACATCACGTCCGTTCGAAAACACCTTCCCCGCGGCGTTCGTCTCGATAGGGTCACCCACCTTCGTTCCTAGGATCCAGATAAACATCATCCCGCTACAACCAACGAAACAACCCACCAGTAGCATGAAGCTCGACATAAAATGCCTCAGATGGATCCCTCCTCGCAGCCCGATACGCCTCCTTGATCGTCTTTGCCTGCATATCCCCCTCAGGCATCGTCAAACTCTTCCCCTTTCCATTAGCGTTGACCGCGCTGCCCTTGATGACCGAATAGATCGAGTCCCCGTCCGCAAGCGCGCGGTCGAACCGCTTGATGAGAACGGCCGCGACGCCCTCGGCGCGCGCGTATCCGTCGGCTGATGCGTCGAAAGATTTGCAAGACCCAGTGGGTGAAAGGACACCGAGCTTGGAGAACGAGACCGTGTGCTCGGGGTTGATGATCGTGTTCGCGCCTATTTCATCCAGGGTCATGGGTCAGCGTCGCGCACGGGACATGAAAGAAAAACTTGCTACTTGCCTACGACTAGTGCCTGGTCGACCTCCCCAAGTTTGATCGAGCAAAGCGCGAGGTGCATCGCGGTCGCAGATGCCGAGCATGCTGTTCATAACAAACGTTAGTATAAGCGGCAGTATCGGAGTCGAAGAGGGACGCACCCGTATCCACAGTCAACGATGGACCGCGCAAATCAAATGTGAAAGAAACGCGGTTAGCGCGGATCGAAACACATCGCCCGACGCCATTGTAGTTGTTGATTTCGTACCGGTCATCGTCGAGCTCTTCGACGGTGGTCAACAAGTTGCCAAAGAAGACACCCGTGTTTGAACCCCTGTAGTCGATTCCCGAATCTTGCAGGGCCTGATGCGACACACGAAAAGGAAGTGATCAGGGACCACGACCGAAGACAGAAAGACACGGGACCGAGTTACCGCTTGGGCAGCCTCTAACGTAAGCCTGATTGCGGGGTCAAACTGCGTGGCTTCTTTTGCAGAGATACCGAACTCGAGGGGATCGAATTGATCGAACCCATTGATAAAGCCCAATTTGGCCGTATGATATTTACCGGGTTCGTCCTTGCCACCTAATAGAAAAGAAGCCGACGTCCACGTTACACCCGAACTTGCCAGCTAGCAGAGGGGAAGCACGCACCATACCACTCCTCATGAATCCATCGCTCGGGTGGAGGTTCGGTCATACCATCTCCCTGGTATCCTATTTCAGCGCCAAGACTCGACAACCAAAGTAGACAGGGCGTACCTTACTCCGTAGAAACTCATAGTAGAGATCCTTGTTGTCTGATCCTCCAGGGAATTTGCAACCAATACCAATGATAGCGACAGGGACTTCAGCAGACATTGTCGAACAGTTATAGATTAGTGGGAGTGCAGGCCGGTTGAGAGCAATAGTAATAAGTTAAGACAAATAACGGGCAAGTATATGGTGGTATCGGCCAGCGGTTGTCCTGTTCGTGCAGATGGAGGGATGGGCAAGCAAGCAAGTTGAACAAGAGGAAGAATGAGCTCGGAGTCGTCGTATCAGTCGGTATAATGGCGTTACTATACTTATATGTATCAACGAAACACGGAGGTTGCAAATGGAAATAGAATTGTGTGCCTGCGAAGTCTCGGTGTCAGATATCTGAGCGTGCTCCCCCTCGGCCCCCTCCATCCCATCAATCAAAGCGGCGATGCTTGATGGCCATGATGATGAGTCCGCAACACTGATCAGACATTAAAATACACACTTGCTGGTGCATTTATCATGCATTTGCTTGACCCAGACATACATGGTGACCTCGCTAGCCTACTGGAGCCTGAAGCTGAAACTTGGTTAATCATTAGGTCTGCCGTCTCCAAAATGAATGATTATTCTCATGTAGTAAAATATTTCCAGCCTATATATTTTCCCTAAATTCCGCCCATTTTTGGACGGAAGAACTGCAAATTGTGGCGGTGACCCCCGGTCACCATGGTCACTCAAATGATCAGCGCAAACGTGCGGGGACTCACATCCTCAAACTCTGTGCTAATAGCTACTTATGATTCACTGCCCCTTCAATGTTCAACGATCAATTCCTGGCCGACTTCACTCTGTACAAAGAAAAATAAATGGTCCCGCGGAGCAATCGCAAGTTGTGTGAGAGTCAGAAAACCAGTGATGTCCGAGTCACAGCCTGTAGCGAAGCGAAACTCGCTTTCACGAAATCCTATCCCATGGCCATCACCTTGCGATCATGACTGGTGGGGTGAGAGCGCCCCGGGCCGGGGCTCGAAAATTGGACATTAAGTAGCATACATGGCAAGTCGCCTGGCAGACTTTGGCAACCGGGTTTTCTGTCTGATCAGACAGCCCCAGGATTCAAATATTCAGATGTGACTCCAGCGCGACAGTCCGGCGATCGAGTATGCAGTGATCGTGATTTCCAAAGATCATTCGGAGAAACCTCGTCATCTTCAAACTTTGCGCCCATATCGGTACCATTTCGATGCGGACAGCCATCCATCCCCATCCATCCCCTCTCCATCAAGAGTTACATTGCGTGTACCCTCACGAAGCTGATTAGCGCCCGGGACCTACCACCCAGCCTTGATCGTCACACGCACAGCCAAGTTCATGAACTTCACCGTATTCCCGCCGGCACTACCTCAGCATCTCTCAACGATTCCTCAGCGAGATTGTACTCGAGCCTTGCATTGTAACGACCGTATATACGATGATGGGAGGGACAGGACCAGGACCAAACAGAATACACAGTATCCTATAGAAGTCGTCAACCAACCAATTAAAAAACGTGCAACGCATCGCGAGAGGATGATAGCAAATATGAAGCAGTAGAATCTATCTACACGGCGAAATAAGAAGCAATTAAAAACATGATGTGTAATGCGTATATGCATCAATCGAAACAACGCGAGAGGCGCGAATTGAACTACCCGGGCGCGTTATCGCAGCCGACTTCAATTTTTGGGAACAGCCCTCGCACTGGAATGGTGCAGGGTGAAGGAGAAGCCATAACCGAACCAAAGGGCCTCGGGAACTCTGCCAAGCACGCATGTCACAGGCCATGTGCGAGAGAAAGGGAGAGCTCAGCTCTCAATGTTCGTAACCCGAGACAACGATGACCTTCTTTCCGGGGTAGCACTCCACAATCTCGCACGCGGCGTCAAATCCCCATCGCCACGACACTGTACGCTCTGGGACGATACCAAGGATAGGGAGGGGGACGAACGACCTGCATTCTTCCCGCATTCCATCACCGTGACCTTGCAAGATCGTCCCCGCATACTGACGCTCTTCCGCTCATGATACGCAAAAGTCAGCGAAGCAACGAGCTGAGGCATCGTCAACGTCAGCGTCGGCGCGTTGGCAGCAGTGACAGTCAAGCCCGTGCGTGCAGGCGGAGAGGGCGAGCGTCGGGGGACACTAGCCGGATGAGAAGAATGCCGAGGTACACGAGGATGTGAAGGCGGTGGTTGTGAGATCTCGAAGCGAATGTGGCGTCTGTGTTGAGACATGGACGGAAGAAGGTAGGGACGGGAAGGGACAGACGACGGAGTGGTGGTTAATCCATGGGAACCATCGTTCTGTTTTGCATTCAACTCGGACAAGAGTCCTGAATCGGTCGGCAGAGTCTTCCTGCTCGGCATCGAGAGGTTCACAGATGGCACCGACATGCTCGGAGACGATATTTGCGGCAACGGGTTAGGGAACGCACGACCCTCACTACAACCATTTTTGACTAGCCTGGTCTGTATTCGTTCCACGAGCAAGCGGTCCATGATGTCGAGGTCGCCTAGCAACCCATTGGAGTCGGAGGCATCTGGCATCCCCATGGTGTCGCGGGTCTCGATGAAACGTACGATGCTGCGTTGTATGACGCCCAACCACCAGAGTTCCACTACCTGCCGCTTGCTCTTCCTTGCGCGTTTCGGCTTGACGTCTTTGCCACCAAGGCTAGACTGCGAGACAATAGAAGAGTGCGCAGAGCGACGTTTACGCGGGCCTGCCAAGTGGCCATCCGGGGAAGAAACACACGTTCCATCGAGCATGTCCACGTCCACGTCACTATCCAATGTCGCACTTGGGAATGGAACGACGCTTTTCACATCGGGGAGGTCCGGCTCCGAGCCCTGCACCCTTGAGCCACGACACAAATTCCCTGGGAGGCTCTGCGAGCAGGCTGCGGAGAGCGAGATGGACACAGTGGGGGGAGCTTTGTATGTCACCTGAAACGGCGAGGGCGTGTGAGATGACGAGTGACTCGAATGATGGTGGCGATGATGGGGTGAGGTGGAGGCGGATGCGATGCAGTGTTCAAAATCGTTCCAGTTGGCACAGCCTGACCGTGCAGAGGAGGTCGGGTACGCAATGCGTTTTGGATAGCCAGAGGTGCACGCATGCGAGCGCGAGTTGGTCGAGTCCGCGAGAGCTGGGCGAGAACACGGAATCGAGCAAAGCCCCGCACTCGGAGCAGGCGACGAGTGAAACGACAACGAAGGAGGGTGTGTAGCAAACATCTTTGAAAGAAGAACCGTGTCTGACGTCGTCGTACGAGCACAAACGATGTGGAGAGGTGCGGGGGATCAGTCAATGTGTGCGAGAGAGAAGTGAGAACGGGGCCCAGGCTGCGCGAAACGTTGCGATTATCAGGGCGTTGAGATGAGATTGAACGGAGAAAACGCTCTGCGCAGCTCGTTGCGTGCGGTTCGACAGAAAAGGAGACAGCCGTGAATCTCTGCCCTGTGCGAAAGACAGGGTCACGGCGAGAAAGTCAGCGTGAGTTTGACGACGAACGCGACGGCGAGGACCGACCTTTTTACTGGGAGATGATGTTGGAACAACACAGAGCAAGAGCAAGAGCGCGGAGCTCACCTGGTTCGGGTTGGGGAACACGAGGCAGGGCTTACATACAGCCAGCACGAACCACACCACACGCGGTCATATCAACATGGACCTATACGTGACATGATCACGTGCAGCGGAACTCTAAACAAATTTCCTGGCGGGACTCCGCCCGTCTACAAGTTACACGCCACACCTGGAGTCTGGACGCCCCTCGCAAATCGCAAATCCTACCAGATCCGCCAGCGAGTCACTAGAAATACCGTGGTCATAGCACAGGGCCACGAATCACTCATGGCTATAACCAGCAAACAATGCAACCGCAGTAGCCAACCTACAGCAGTGCAAGATTCTCATGCAGCCGGGATGCAAACGTAGGCCGCTTCGTGGGACCAGCTGATGCTCGCCGTCCTATCCACTTTTACCACGTGTCGGCACATTGAAATCTCCAGAGGATATTCCCTGCGATGTTATCTCGGCGACGTCTAGAGAACTGAAGATGAGAATCCTATTATTGTGGCCAGGTCCGACACACATGTCCGTGATATCTGACAATCTGTAAGCAAGCCGCAGGAGTATCAGGCATCGTTATCGGAGAACCAAGCTGTCAAGACCGTGCCTTCTGGACCATGATTGCGGACTTCCCTCGGGCCTGTCAGAGTCAGACTAACACTCAGCCAAAGAACTTTTCCCGGCGCAAAAGATCATTTCGGCTGTCCGTAGGCTGCAACTTCAGACACGCCGCTCCGCCACGCGAACAAAACCGTTTTCGTAATCATCACGAGATTCCGGATCATCGACAACTCCGAACACACTGCGTCAGCTTTCACATCCTAGTACATACTAATCTCGTCTAACAAGCAGCCGGAGTACACGGCTTGCACACCCAATGTGGCGGACGATATACCTCGTGGTAGATACTTGCCTGGATCCTGAAAAGAACCTGGACCCCACACAAAAACTTTGGAAGAATCTGCGTTTCTGCTTGCATGACGACGGAGCATCGAGTCCCTACGCCTAGCCAACTTTGCTCAACTTTGAGGGCCGCTGTGACACAGCACAGCCTAATCATGCGCGTAGTCATCGGATTTTCCTTGACGCTTGTCGCGTGGGGAACACGGTATAGCGTAAGTAACGAAGAAGCAGACAGATCGATCGCACGTGATTCAGAAGAATGCATGGATCGCGCGAGATCCGTCCGAAACTTCAAGCATGCCACTGGTGCGTGGCTAGGCCAGGGTACTAGACAAACAGGGACAGGAATCCACTGTTGCGCCCATCTTTCTGGCATTAGCGACCCTGAACATCATACATGATGCAACTCGAAATGAACACGGGCATGATGCGGAGAGGTCATGCAGTATGTCGGAAAGAGTTGAACTAATGACTTCTGGCCCTCTGTCATCATGGCCCAGGGCCCATCTGAACCATTGCTGGGTCATGATCATGGTAGGGGAAATGTTGGATGCAAGCTACTGGTCAGAGCGTGCCGGCGATACTTCTCGAGTATCGACCAGGACTAAGCCAAACGTAACTTATAGCAACTTGTGTGCCATAACATCCGGAGGATCACGCCACGAAGCACATGCAACGCAGCCCTTAACGGGTCGGATGAATCATAAGCCCGGATGATGATGATGCCGTCGAGGTCTCCTAGATTGGTCAACCTCTTGCGCAGCAAATCGTGACCGATCCATCCTGCTGACAGTTCCCCGAATCAAATCATTGAAGTCGGCGATCTAGATATCAATGGAGTTAATGGGCGTCTATCGTATGATGACCTCAACTCTCAACCCTGCATACCCTGAGCAGAGTGCGCACCTAGTGTAGCGAATTGGAATGAAACAAGCAAACTCCAAGGTCAAGTATTTGGCAGCTGTACAGACCATCGACCACCCACCCACCACTCACCACTCGTCATTAGTCCGAATATGTTTGTGTCACGACTTCCTTGGATATATGCGCGAGGAACCAAGCAACCACGGGAAATACTTGGGGTGGCTGTCCGCGAATCGAATCAAGGTGCGTGAGATGAAGATGGGAGGTGATCGATGATCATTAGAAAGACATCCAAAACATGTTTCACGCCCTGAGTCAGTGAGTGACCGAGTTATTAAATTTGGTCTCGAACAGTATCTTCTCTCCGTTTGCGTCCTTGGCAAGATGAAACTCGAGCATGTCGAGCATCGTCGCGTTCGTGATCCACAGGGTGAAATCAGCTGTGTGTCCGCCTGAAAGGGGGATAACAAGTGAGAAGAAAGAAGAAAGGACCCCTGTAGCCAGAGAAAGCTCACCTGGACAGATCCGCCTCCCCAACCCAAAAACGTACTCGGCGGGGTCGTCTTCATTCAGCGCGGTACCTTCCAAGTTCAAGAACTGCTCCGGGACGAACGTGTATGCAGAGGGATAGCGAATTTTGTCGCGAGAGATATTCCTGGAGGGTTTTTTGAATGTGTTGTCAGTGAAGTCTAATGCGATCCGTTCGGTGGACCGGTAGTCCTCTGCTTACCAGACGTTCGAAAAGAAAGTCGTTGCCATCGAGTAAAAATGGATATTATGGTCACTTTGTGAGTTTATTGGCATCGGATGCGATTTAGCCAACGAGACGTACCTTTAGGTATAAATAAAGTACTCCCTGTCGATATCGCTACTTATCGCAGCGTGCAATACGCCTGCAGAACCATTGAGCACACCGGCTTGGGAAAAAATCTCTCTGGAATGAAATTTCTCCGGGTCTGGATCCCGAGCTTGGTCACGGGACATCGAAAGTGAAACGATGGCTATGCGACGGTGTGCAGCAGGCATAACGAGGACCGTACCAAACGTTCGCGATCATGGCTGCCCATAGTAATAAGTGCATTTACTCCTTCGGGTGTACGAGCTATCCGCGAAGAAAACATACAGACATACCTTTCGGAATGCAGTAATTCTTGTACATATCGTTAGTTGTGGCCGCATGCCAGTGAGTGGGGAAGACCTGCGAGAGATCAAGAATGCTTCAGAATAGAATACTTACTTGCGAGCACGCACCCAGAGGTCCAACCGTGACTGGCATCCATCTAAACGTCTCTCGTTCGATCGCATCGATGTACGGCAAGTGCGGCCTGTCGTCGAACTCGGGAAGCCTATGATTGAGGCCAATGACAGTGTCGATATTTGCCTGGGTGCGTTTCCACACACGCGGGTTCTCAATCATTTCAAGCGTGAACGTCATCAATATTGAGCTCGTCTGTACGTCCCATAAGAGATGTACGTATTCTCAAAATACGGCACATACCGTTTCCGTAGTACCTATGAGTACAACCATCATATCCAGATGTAGCACTGGCAGAAGCGTGTTTGAAAGTGTTTCTCGAAGACAGGGCGAGGTGAATCATCGAGTTTTCCCATCCGATTGATGAGATCTGCCACCATTGTGCCCACAATCGTGTGGTCCCCAGATTCTCGTAGTGATATTGACCGTGTCACGATCACCGGCTTCACTTATTTACCTCATGCAGCGCTTACCATCCGTTTCTGGACATACTGATATGGCGTATTTGACCAACTTATTCCTCCACGCGTATGCCTCTTTTGCTTCGCGTTTGATCCACAGTCTAGGAAACAAAATATCCAGGAAACCAGTCTGGAACGTTCATTACTTTACCAAGGAAACTGGATTGAATGGATCCACCAGGTATCATTGAAAATCACTCACAAAAAGGGAAGATATTGACGATAACTGCCTCCTCGGTTGATATTGCCGGGACGGATATATGTTTTCCATAGTGGACACCCATGGGTCATTAATTCATTCCAAGGACTCTGCTCGTAGTAGCCATACACCGCAGACATCGCTACCGCGAAAGCAAACCTGAATCAACCTGGGTTACAGACGAACGAACGAGCTTAGTTTTACACTTGATCGCTTACGTTGCAAAATGAGATGGGTACCGTTCGGGGTGGTCGATTATGTTTGTGATCACCTTCCTTGCCCTTCGAAGCTGCATGGGGAGGAAGACGAGCGCAGCCTAGGTGCGGAATGTGCATTATATCGCCTGAACAACGTCAGAGTCATGTATTATCACTCAGCATGATGCTCACCACACTTTCCCTGCCATTCGGTAGGGGTTACCCACGGCTGCTCTTTGTTGACAGAGAGAACGTTTCTGAGGACCGGGAGGGGGTGAGGCCAGGGGGAAGAGGATTGCTCTTTCTCTCAATGCGACTTTGAATGATGCGTCAAACAGTATCCACAGAAACCACCGCCAGTCGAGCAGTTGAAGTGGGCCACTCCATATTTCTCGAAGGTTTGATCTGATTGATCTGATGCGAAAACGAAGCTTCGCAACAGAACTATCCTTGTTGTATATGGGAGTCCCCTGACACAGGCGATAATAACACTGCTTGGTCTACATATGGATAGAAAAATGAACAGATGAATAGATAAGAGGTGATAGGTGACGGGTGATTATCAGGTCGACTCACCAACGTAGGATTCTTAGTAAGTACTATGGTGAATCTTCTGCAGGTTGGATGAAGTTTCAAGGGACTAGTTCTGACCGCGGAATCTAGTACTCACGAATCAAAAGCTGATTCCCACAAAACCTTCGGCAACGATATGGTGTATAGTATTTTTCTATGTCGCTCATCGAATCCTTTTAGGATGGCGAGGAGTGGACTTCACAGTGCAAAGTACTGTGGTGCAGCGCAGAAGTGCCTAAAGGGCCCGAGGAGTCGCTGGTACTAAGTGGCACTACCCGTGGGAATTTATCCAGCACCGCCGCATCCGGGGTTGCTGCATTCCTCTGTCGCTGTAAGCTGGCCAAGTCTCTCGATAGGATCAGAAGCTGGAACCCTGAACGGCCTCGGAAGGGCAATGGTTGGGGGAGCGGTAGCCCCCAGACGAGGGCTTTCGCTGGTTACCTATCCCGCTCCCTTATCCACCTCCTACGCATGTAGATCGTTGCCCGAGCGTGTCAATTTCCCCCCTGACCCCAATCCTCGGAGAGGGGTATCATGCGGATCAGACAGCCAGAGCATCCCCTCCTTGCACGTAGTCCGGCTGTCTATGTCTACCCAGAGCGCACCTATACGACCCTTTGGTTCCCAGCTGTTACCAAATACTGACCGATGCTGTTAAACTGTAGGTTCTGAGATACTGTTAGTCAGCCGTTTCAATGAAGAGCTACCGCAGAGGGTGCGATCATACGATCCATGTGTCTAATCGAATGAAATAGCCCGCAGTCCGCCTTGGAATCTTAGCAAGCCTTGGTGTCGCCCAGGCAAAAACCGATATGAAGGGGCTTCTGACAGATTGCAGCAGTGCCGTAAGTAATCTGAACAAATGTTCACGAAGCAGCTGGCCAGCCTAGCAAATACTTGCAACGAAGGTTGGGCACGGATAGACTATACTGCATTCATATCCTCAATTGTTGCCAGCCACGGGAGTCGCCGATGGATTGTTTTCCATCACCGGCCAAGCCGTACATATGCCAAGTAGCTGAGTACTTTCTGAAATTGGTGGTCAGCGCGACTGAGGGGAGGACGGGGAGCATCGTCGCCCATGCGCATCGCGAGGCAAGTGCAGGGGCGAAAGTGAGCGAGGGGGGGCCCTTGAACCGTTACCACCATCATGGTTGGTTTTTCCCACACCTGGGCAAGGCAGTAAAAAGCAGGCAAAAGCCTGGCCCCCCAGACTAGACCAGGCCAGGCCACACCCCGCCTACCAACATGACCCAACCCGATGCCTATGAGTGACCGAACAACAAGTATTCAACCCACTAATGAAAATAGCCTACCGTCCCACCAGTAAAACCCTCGACACCATCCGCTCACCCCAAACGCACTCTCCGCGACCATGGCTATCATATCAAGTCAAACCTACACTCTGTGCGTTCGGGCTGCGTGTCTGATGAGAAAGGAAGAGGCGCCGTGTAGTACGTACATGAAACGGTTGGGCGAAAAGCCGCAGGCTTTTCCGGTCCGAAACTGGTCCCGAACCTGTCGGGCGAGAGCGTGCTGTGTCCCGTGAAGGAGGAGTGAGCGACGTGGAGCGTGTAAGCTGGAGCCCTTAGAGAAGGAGCGGGTACTTACGAGTGGAATCACCGTACTGGGGGGAGAATGTATTTTTGTAGGTGTTGTGTGATTTCGGGGCGTTCTTGGAGGAACGGGGTGAGAACTAAAGCGTGGTGCCTTAAATATTTGGTGAAAGTGTCGCTTGACCAGCGCCCTAAGGTTTTGACAACGTCGAAGGGAATGCCGAGGAGGAGGTAGTGGAGGGTGCCGCCGATGCGAAGGCTGTGGCCTTTGAGGGTAGGGAGGTCGGGGTATAGATGCGCTATGGCGTCTATCCGTTTGGTGACCTCTTTTTTGGAGAGGGCGCGGATTCCGGAGGGGTGTTTCCAAGCGAAGATGTGTGTGTCAGGTGGGGCGGGGTTGATGCGGAAGTGGTTCTCGAGAGCGGATTTGGGATCTGTGGGAGAAGTTGGGTCCATGGGGGCACACATGACGTCCTCGCCTTGTGGACTGGTTTTTGTTTTCGGGAGGGAGAATTTTATGACCGGAAGGCCTTGGTGGTTGGTGGTAAATGAGAGGGCGGAGCGAGGGGCGTGTTCAGTGGTCATGTATCTAGAAATGGCGGGTACAGTGAACTCTCCTAGCCGAGCGACGCAGAAAAAGGCCGAGGTGATGCAAGCGAATGCGGCTGCATTGCATGGGTCTTGGAGGTCAAGGATGTTTCGGAAGTGGCCGAGTATTTCGATGGTGAAAGGCATCCGTTTGGGGCGTTTGGATAGTGTGGGGGCGAGTCTATTTGTGCCTTCAAGAATGGCTTTGGTTTTGGTTGTGTTGATGTCCCAACTGAAGCCGTGAAGAAGGTGCCATGCGCGGATGGCGGAGTAGAAATTGGAAATGGTGGATCCGGAGTACGAGCCTGCGCAGTTGGCAAGGAACAGCAAGAGGGTGTTGGTGTCTATGGGCGCTCGTTGTTCGTCTGGTATATTGTGAAGGTCGCAAAATACATGGAAGATGAGGAGACTGGTACCGTATAGTTCCTTGGTGGGCAGAGCCCACGCGCATTCAGAGGGAGGTGGAGAAGTTTTATGAATATGTGATGTTTTCGCATCGGTGGCAACCACCTGAACCATCATTCCAATTGGTCGAGAATGCCGTTATCTATGGACTAGCACCCACATCCCCCACAATCGACAAACTCATCAACTTCTGCAATCTCGTGCAGTCTCGCAGTTTCCGGTGGGCATGGAGCGACACGTGCTGTGTTAACCAGAGCGACAAGGGAGTTCAGCAAGAATCGGTCGTTGCTATGTTCCAGTGGTATTGCCGTGCCGCACTGACAATTGTCCATCTTCTCGGAGTTTTCTCTGAATCGCAGGAGCCCGGGTCTCTGTGGAAGAGCATCTGGAACACGCGCGGGTGGACATATCAGGAGTACGTCGCTTCAAGGGTCATCCAATTTTACACAGAAGATTGGAAGCTGTACCTCGGTCTGGAGATGTTCAATCACAAGGAATCGCCTATCATCCTCGCAGAGATGGAAAAAGCTACTAAATTTGCTACTCAGGCCCTCGCCACACTTCAGCCGGGGCTGACGAGGGTGCGCGAGAAGCTCTACCTCGCTTCGAAACGCCAGACAACGCGGAAGGAAGATATCGCATATTGTCTGTTTGGTATCTTTGATGTCGCACTCCCCGTCATATATGGCGAGGGAACGCGAGCAGTCCGTCGTCTTCTGGAGTACATCTTGACCCAATCGGGTGACGTCACACTTCTCTCCTGGACTCGGGCTGTAAACTCGAGTAGTAGTGCCAACAGCTACCTCCCTGCCGACCTCACCGTCTATGACCAGATCGAGCCCCCCCACGTCCCGCAACCGATCGAGACTGCCGAGATGGACGGGATGATCATGGCCTTGCAGTCGTGCTTGCCTGACCCCTTGCTCGCCGTTCAGCTGTACGAGCAACTGTATGACCTTCCCCCTCTTTCGATTATCACTGGTCGGCTCCGCCTTCCTGGATTTCTTTTCTCCCTGACTTCCCTCACCCCTATCACAGCAAAACTTGGATCTGACTTTGTTCACGCTTATCATGCGATTGCACCCGTCCTAGGTGACATACGCATCGAAACCAACGACGACTTAGTCGGAATGCACGGCTTGGTCCTCGTTCACCCTTGGATCACCCCCCTTCTGGACAGGGATTTCTCCGGTGGAGCTGCTCAGTTTGATCTAGCCATGCGCGCCTTACGGCTGGTCGTTCGACTGAAGCAGTCATTCGGTGCGCTGTTGCTTGCTTCGGAGGGGCGGGTGCTGTACAAACGTGTCGCGACGGACAGTTTCATCAAGGTTCAGATCCGGGCAGAGACGACGTTGGAGCAGTTGATGGACAGCGTGCGTACGGTCGACGTGCAGTAGTAATTGAGTCGTGGATTGCTATCATTGTGTACTACGGACTCCCTCTGGACAAGCAATATTTCCGTCGTGACTGTACATGGTGTTGATATGCGCATTTCTTTCTTTCTGCTTCGCCTCTCTCGTATGGTTGCTACGGAGAGCTAGCGTCGACGAACGACAACACAAGATGGCCACTTGTGTGGAGCGTGCGCTCTAGTGGTGTCTCCAGCAGGTGTCTTCGCGTGCGCACGGCCACGAGAGGAGGGTGTTGGAGGGTGTTGCTGATGCTCTGACGTGGTCGGAAGAAGACGAGGATTATCGGCCTCGACGGAGGGCGAGGGTGGGAGAGAGAGAAAGTTGGGTGGCGGGGGTGGCGGCTGCCATGACGGTCGCGGTAGCTTGAGGCGTTGAAGAGGATCTCATGATAGGTTACGTACCTTTGTTATACCCTTGAATGGATATCTCGCCTCTCTGATGCTCTTCCTGAATGCTTTGGGCTAAAAGTCAAAGCCTGCCCGCACTCAGCTGAGGCCACTCTCAGAACACGCTTTCGTTTACTATCACTCTGCGAAAGAGGATGGAAAGATCGGACCGAGTTCCCTGGGCAGATTGAATCAGTTATATGTAACACTGAGGGACGAGAACGCATGGGAGATGAGGAAGGCTATGGTGAAGGCTTAACAACGAGTACTTCCAACCTAGAGTTGGATGGAACAGGCAGAAACTAGTACTGCACCCTCCTGTTGTCCATACTTGACATTGGCTCGGCACTTGCATAGAAATGGGGTCAACTGTACCCAGATTCGAAACGAAGTTGAAAGGAGAAGTCCACTTCCTCGGAGCCTGACTAGTAGGTGACCTCTGTTGATCGCGGAATAGTTACCAGTGAGAGCCAAATCCGTTTTTCCAGCTTGTGTAGTACAGATTTCCGTACTGCGGCCCAAGCATCACTTCCTGGATCCGTTGAAGAAGGCAAGTATTTTGCCTCTGAAGATGGCGTGAGCGATATCTGTCGCTGATACGAGCTTCACTAGCGAGAAAATGATTGATGGTCTGCTGACCGTGTGTGGTGTGAATTCCCTCTTGAGGATACCAGTCGAAGTTGGTCTACAGTTCAGGGAATTATATTGCTAGCTCAGTTCTGCAAGTTAACAATCAGATAGTGAAGCTTGGCTTCATGGAGAACATCGGACGAAATACTTAATGTCGGAACGAGAGGAGAGAAACCGACCTGGAAATCCTTGATCGATAGGTGGATTCTCTTGCTTAGATCGTCGAGAATCGAGAAAACCACGACCACGATAGCGAATCGTGGCACGTGCGCATGAAGGCGAGCGCCCAGGGTAACTGCGTGAGAGTGGATGAACGTGCACGTGTGTGCCACTGGGCGATAAAGGGGTGCTGAGAGTGAACGAACCAGACATTCTCTTTGTACTTCAACCTGAACCAGTATGTTTTTGGAGGTGCTCTCGTGGAAGAAGACTGGTGAGTACGTAGACAAGGTCATCGATGCACGGCGCTGACGAGAGCAGTAGAGCTGAGTAGGGCGGACAGCCCACTTCCCTTGGACGCCCGTCAGCAGGTGCGACCATCAGCGATCAATATTTGAAAGAGAGTTACTGACGAATGTTCAGGATGGAAAAAGCTCCACCTCCGATGTCGCAACTGACGGGAATTCAATCGAAATCGTTGCTCAAGATCAGATAAATTCGGTCGCTTTTCTTGCTGATGGAGAGCATGTCGTGGGCGGGGGAGAGGAGAACAAGATTCGAAAATGGCGAGTGAAGGATGGCAAGGAGGTGGGGGAGTCAATGGACGCTGGGAGTGGTATTTGGGACCTGGCAGTCACGCAAGATGGTAGGTGGATCGTGTGTGGGACGCAGAGTGGTCAAGTTATCGTCTGGGATGCGAAAACCCACAAAAATGTGGTCAAGTTCCAAGCACACGACGAGGCGGTGGCTGCGTTGGACGTTTCAGCAGATGGGACGAAAATCGCAACAGGATCCTGGGACGAAACGTTCAGTGTCTGGTCGTTTTCCGATGGCGAACGACTCCTCGGCCCATTCAAACACAACGACTGGTTGGGTGCAGTAAAGTTCTCTCCCGACGGACGACGCATCGCTACCGCCACGTGGAGTCACGAATCCGTTCGCATCTATGACGGCAGCAACGTCCTCGCAGACTTTCCAATTCGAGTCAACTCGTATTTGAACGGATCTCTCGCATGGGCAAGCGACTCCAACCGCCTCTTTGCCTTGTCCAAAGACGGCAAAATCTACACTCTCGACGTGTCCGCCAAGAACCCGCTCGCGAAATGGTGCATTCACAGCGACGATAAACCAAGGTGTATCGCACTGGCATGCAACGACACGGTCATCGTAGCCTCCGCTAATTCGTCGCTCTCACTCTGGGACACCACGACACATCACCAAGTCGCCGTCATCCATCACTCCCACCCCATCTGGTCCATGGCCATCTCGCCAAGCTACGTCATTGCGACCGCTGGAAACAAGGTAATCACGCTGCGGAATCTCTATGACATTCTTCCCTTCCGCGACAATGTGAGTAATGCTGTTCGTGGAAGATCATGTCCTTATCAATTTTTTTTTCCTTTGCTGCTCCAGGTGCGCTTGACGCGAGAAATCCGGTGCTTGAAGGTTGAAAAGAAAGATCTCGAAGACACAGTCCGGTCCCTACGTGCACAAAATTCTTGTCAAAGTATGCTTATCAACTGTGTGATTCTGCGGCGCTGATATTGGTCTCCACCAGGGGACGATATAACAAATCTCGAGAAAACTATTCAAGAACTTCGTAACCAACTTGCTACATCCAACAAGGAAAAAGAGAGCCTCAATGAAAGCTCGAGTGCGTTCTCTCCACCTTCAAACCCACTTCGTTGACAGTCCCACTTATTAGATCGCAAAACCACTCATCTCGACGAATTGGATAAGGATCGAAAGAGACGACAGGCAGACCGCCGTGTGGCTGCTGCACCCCGACGATCAGTTGAGACGTAACGCGAGTCCCTCGCGTCGCGGGAAGGATCTCCTGGTTTGCGATGATGGCGACGAGGATATCCAAGATGAAGAGCGACCACAGCCGTCACGGTCAAACACTATTGCAGTCAATTCGCCAACACGAGTTGCCGAATTCCCCAGAGAAGCGAGTGTGTGTCCTGGTGGCATAATCAAGCCAAAGACGTGCGTCGGGTGTTGGAGCCGACCATGGAAAAAGTGGTTCAAAGGGCGAGGAAGATAGTGCTGCTGAAAATTCACTAGAGACCGTGAACATGGATGGCAACCCAATTTTGACGACGCTCAGGAATGTGTACTTGTTTCTTATGACGGTGCTAGGTTCAATGCGATAATGGATTGGGTATTCATAGTTTCGCCTTTCCGATCCGGTTCTCCCCACAGGTAGTACCAACTAGACCACTACCTTCTACTCAGGAGACATTGCATTTCTCCCTGTACGTATGACTCGCGTTCGCTGCGTTGGGTCCAAAAACGCAACTCAAGGTGCACAAAATGATACAACCGTGCGTGCGTGACAAGTTCTAGGTTAGCCTATAAAGACCCAGTCAACGCTCTGTCGAGCGCTCGTGGCTCCCGCGGCTCCTCTCGCCTGTGCCGCCTTCGATCCTCCAGGACACTGGATGGAGGACGTGTCGCAGGCTCTCCCACTCACAGCCTCTACGCAGACGCTTCTTGAAGTGCCGGCGTACATGTCCTGCATCCGCCCACCCTTTCGTGCCGCCACGCAGACCCAGTTAGGCCAGCTAAGTCCATAGACGCGCAATCCAGGGATCTGCTCTTGCCCGACAGACTACTGATTAAGAATGTCCGATCCAGTGGTCGGATCCGATGGCGCTCGATGTACTCACGCAGATCCTGCGTCTATACACCGATGCGATACGCGTGGAGCTCGACGCTGCATTGTCCGTCGCTCCGTTTATGAGTGTGCTGGAGAGGGTAGAAAGCCTGGGGATGATACGCGACTGCGACCGCCAGCCAAAGGTGCGCGCGTGCAAAGAGGTGCTGCACAGGGTGATCGTATTGTACCTCTAGCTGTCGTTTCGCAACGCGATAGCATTTCACGACGCGGACAAGGCGTATGCGCTGCCAAAGGCTCGTGTGGACCGTGCGCTAGAGTGGTGTCTCCGGCAGGTGTCTTCGCGTGCGCACGGACACGAGAGGGTGTTGCGGATTCCCTGACGCGATCGGGGGAAGACAAGCTGGATTATCATTGCTGGAGGGCGAGGATGGGTGGGAGAGATTGGGTGGCGGAGAGTGCGGGGCAGTAGAGGCGTTGAAAAGGATCTCATGATAGGTACCTTTTGTTATATCCTTGAATGGATATCTCAACGCTTCGGCCTAAAAGTCAACGCCTACCCGCACTAAGTAGACGCCACGCCTTCGTGAACGATCGCTCTGTGGAAGAGGAGGAGAAGATGGGGAAGGCTAAGACCTAGGTCCCGGGGCAGATTCAATGAGCTATACCGAAAGAGGAGAACGAATGAGAGGCGCGGAAAGCAATGGTGTGAGAGTGTTTGGGGAATCGTGCGTCGAAGGGGAGGGCCAGACTTTCGGAGTGCATGGGGAGATCCGAGATGCGCCTGAGTGAGTGCGGGGGACCAGAATTGTATGTAAGATGATTAGAGGGAGAGAAAATTAGATCATAAGACTTGGTACTCCCAACCCAGAGTTTGACGGAATTCGGGACACGACAGCAACAATTTCTGCACCCTGTTGTCCCTACTCGACATTGGCTCAACACTGGCATAGGAATGGGGTCAACTGTCCCCAGATTCAAAACGAAAAACAAAGGAGAGGCCCACTTCTTCGGAGCCTGACCAGTAGGTGAACGACGCACAATCTGTTCTTGATCTCTGTTGGTCGCGGAATCGTTACCGGTGAGAGCCAAATTTGCCTGATTTTCCAGCATGTGTGGTACAGCTTTCCGTGCTGCGCCCTACGCATCACTTCTCGAATTCGTTGAAGGAGGCAAGTGCTCCTATGTTGCCTGTGAGGATGGCGTGAGCGATATCTGTTGCTGATATGAGCTTCACTGGCGAGAAGAATGATTAATGATCTGCTGACCTCGCATATGATCTGCCGAATTTATACCATTCCTGATTGCGCGTTTGTGCACGCGGGTCTGACCGGTCACTCGTAAGGAGACCAGGGCATTCAAGCCGATCAGTACTGCGACTGACACGAGTGCCATATCAAAGAGCATCGATTGAGAATTGGCCTCGTCCGGGGAGGGAAGAAAACGCGGATGTGCAAAACTGATATGTTATGCCTGTGAGATGGGTAGGTTTTTTTCGAACTGTACTCCGTATAAACACGGGAATGAAACGGAAGGGAGAGATGGTCGTTGAATATACGATTATCATATGGAACGTGTTTTCAAAGAACATGCCTAGAAAGCACGCAGATGCATCTGCCCCTTTCGTAACAGATTTTGTAACACCCATCGTTTCTCTTTTCCGCTGCGGTTTGTGTCTTCTAGAATATCAAACATGAGCGGTGGTTCATCTTCAGCATGATTGACGTCGTTGAGGGGAGGAGTGTATGTGAAAATGCGCGTGTGTGGTGAACGCGTGACAAGCCTGTGCAGACGGCATGTCCCCTGATGGTGTCCAAGGGTTATTACATTTGGATCATACAATCGGAAGGATCAACGTAGCGGTATGCGGAAGAATTGCCTCTTGAGGATGCCAGTCGAAGTTGGTCTACAATTCAGGGAATTATGTTGCTAGCTCAGTTCTGCGAGATAACAATCAGAGAGTGACGCCGAAGCCTGGCTTTGTGGAGAACATCGAAGGAAAAAATGTCCAAACCAGATGAGAGACACAAACCTCGAAATTCTTGATCTATAGGTGAGGTTATATTGCTTAAATCGTCGAGAATTGAGAAAACCACGACCACAATAGCTGTGGCACGTGCGCATGAAGGCGAGCGCCCAGGACACAGGGTAACTGCGTGAGAGTGGATGAACGTGCACGTGTATGCCAGGCGATAGAGGCGTGTTGTGAGTGAACGACTCAGACATTCTCTTTGCACTTGAACCTGAACCAGTATGCCTTCCAAGTTGCGTTTTTGGAAGAGGAATGGTGAGTAGTAGGTAGGCAAGGCCATTGATGAACGGGGCTGACGAGAGCAACAGAGCCGAGTAGGGCGGACAGCCCACTTTCCTTGGACGGTGGTCAGCAGGTGAGAACATCGACGACCAACGAAAGAGAGGTACTAACGAATGTTCAGGAATCGAACGGAAAAAGTTCCCCCTGCAATGTCGCAACTGACGCGAATTCAATCGAGATCGAAGCTCAAGATCTTATATTTTCGGTCACTTTTCTTGCTGATGGGGAGCATGTCGTGGGCGGGGGATTTGAAGAAAAGATTCGACAATGGCGAGTGGAGGATGGTAAGGAGGTGGGGAAGCCAATGAACGCTGGGAGTTCAATTTATGACCTGGCAGTCACACACGATGGCAAGTGGATCGTGTGTGGGACGGAGAGCGGTCAAGTTATCGTCTGGGATGCGAAAACTCACGAAAAGGTGACAAAATTCGAAGCACACGACGAGGGGGTGAATGCGTTGGACGTTTCAGCAGATGGGACGAAAATCGCAACAGGATCATGGGACAGAACACTCAGTGTCTGGTCGTTTTCCGATGGCGAGCGACTCCTTGGCCCATTCAAACACGACAATATTGTGGGTGCAGTCAAGTTCTCTATCGACGGACGACTACTCGCTACTGCCACGGGGTGGCACGTTCACATCTACGACGGCAGCAACGTCCTCGCAGACTTTTCAATCTCCGCCGTTATTTTCAGTGGATCCCTCGCATGGGCCAGCGACTCGAACCGCCTCTTTGCCTTTTCATACGACGGAAACATTCATTGTCTTGACGTGTCCACCAAGAACACGCTCGCGAAATGGCGCATTCACAGCGACGACGAACCAAGCTGTATCGCACTGGCATGTAACGACACGGTCATCGCAGCCTCTGCTAATTCGTCGCTCTCAACCCCATCTGGTCCATGACCATCTCGCCAAGCTACGTCATTGCGACCGCTGGAAACAAGGTAATCACGCTGCGGAATCTCTATGACAATCTTCCCTTATCCTATCGGTTGCACGATGTGAGTAACGCTACTCATGTAAGATCACGTCCTTATCAATTTGTCCTTAGGTGCGCTTGGAGCGAGAGATACGTCGCTTGGAGATTGAAAAACCGGATATATACGACATGATTATGGCTCTCCGTGCTAGGGACACGCGTCAAAGTGTGCTTAGTATCTGAATGACTCCGCTGTGCTGATATTCATCTCCACAGAGGATGATATAGCAAATCTCGAGAAAACTGTTCAAGAACTACGCAATGAGCTTGTTGCATCCAAGACAGGCCTCAACGAAATGATCAAGTCCCTTCTCGCACAGAATGAATCCTCGGGTGCGTTCTCTCCACTTTCCACTCCACTTCGTTGACAGTCCCCTTTATTAGATCGCAAAATTACCCATCTCGACGAATCGGATAAAGAACTCCGCAGCGTTCTTGTAACATCTCAAGGCTCAGTCGATCGATTGACCCAGACCATCAAGGCACTACGCGCAGACATTGATCCACCCGAAAAGAGCTCAGGTGCGTTTTGGACCATTCACGACTGACGGCTCTCTGACCCGTTTTCAGTATCCATTGCGCGAAAAATAAACGGGCTCGAGATTACCACCCAAGAACTCGGTAACCAATTCACCACATGCAAATATGCCCTCCGTGTGTACGACAAGAAGCATGAATGCGAAGCACTGTACGCCGACGGTCGCATATGTGATGCTGCGCAGCATATTGCGGACGCGATGGCTGACGATCCGGGGCAAAACAAATTGGTCATCGATTGGATGAAAGGTGAGCTTGTGCATCTTGTCCTACAGTTGTACATTCAATCCCTACCATCAGAATTCGTACACCGATGCGTATCAAGGCTTCGGGAGATCGGAGATGTTCAATCACTACCGTCGGAATTCATCCACCGATGTGTGTCAAGGCTTCAGGAGATCGGAGATGAGGCATCAAGTTCTAAGAACCATGACGAAGCTCTTTCAGCTTACTCCACTATCTTGTCGCTTACTCCCTCGCATACGGAAGGTTTGCTGACGGGATGGGCGACAAATATCAGTGACATCATAGTCAAATGCTGCAAGGCGCGAGTAGGATCATTGGAGGATGAACTGATAAATATCACCCAGGTATAAGCTGACGGCACTGCGAGTTGACGGCACTGACTGTATGATCAGATCATTGAACACGACCCATCGAACTATAAAGGGTATAAAAGGAAACATGCGCTATTACACAGCCTAGGGCGTCACAAGGAGGCATTCGACGCATTTGAAACGATGCTGTCGAGGATGGAGAATTCACTCGACCCACAAGTTCGGGGTGAGTCGTTCTCATTCATGTTGTGCATCCGACGTGAGCTGATTTTGTGTCGACAGCCATGCGGAATTGTTATCTCGACACGACTCTATTGATTCGTCAGGTCGTCGAGCAGACCATCCATGACATACCCCGAGCACTGATTGACACCACCACCGGTCGTCTCCACGATAAAACCATGCAAGCTGCGGCTTTCGAACAAGTCCCCATATTCAATGAATTGCGGTCCTTCATGACAACATGCGATCGGCTCGACCTTGTATAGACTTTGTGAAAGAAAAGGGTTGCTATCCCTTCAGCAGTGATGGTTTTCTTGGTAGGACAGAGAATCACCCCCTTTGTAAGCCCGTGGTCGACCACGACCAGTAAGGAGTCAAACCCGGAGGATGAAGGAAGGTCGGTGATAAGATCGCAGGAGATCTGCTGGAAAGGGCGGGAGCAGCCTGTGGATTTAATTGGTGTAAGGGGAGGTACAGTGGGATGGGTGTTGGTCTTGCATTGCTGACAGAGGGAGCAGCCTTCAACATATTTGCGGATGAAGGCAGTGAGGCCAGGCCACCAGTATTCCACTGCGACGAGCTGGCGAGTTTTGAGATAGTCAATGACGGAGAGGATGTGGTCATATTCTTTTTCCTGTAGGTGAAGGCAACCTATAACCCAATAAGGACTATGGCACCTCAGCAAGAGACAAGAGGAATGGAGGGGATGAGTATAGGTTAGAGGGAATCCAACCAGAACAAGACTAGCTTGTTTGGTTGATGCATTCAAGTATTTATACTACTGACATGTGTGCACAGACTAGCTTAGGGCAGGTCTAGATAAGCTATGCTAATTAATCTAGTAATGTGTCAACAAGTGTTATGAAGATAAAGGTACAGGTCACATGATGATGACTAAGCAAGTCACATGACATAAAAGTAAAGATAAAGATGTAAGGTCAGAAGAGGTCATGTGATGCTGACTAAGTAGGTCACGTGACTTTGAAGAGTCGAAAATGAAGAGGTTTGTAATATTACCCTCCTGCTAGGGTTGAGATACCAGATCAAGTGGAGGTAGAACCGGAAGTGAAATTAATGATAGGAGTGGAAAATAAACTGTCAAATAAGGCACAATTCATTTTGAGACGTCTAGGAGCTGAAGGTTTACGGTGATGGAAGTCATTTATAGCTGACTGGGCTTTCTTCAGACCAGAGGCAGGCTCCCAAGTTCGGTCGCTTTCATCATAACCTTTCCAATGTACTAGGTACTGGAATCCGCAACCAATGGGGCGAGAGTCAACAATATACTCAACTTTGAACTCCTCCGTGCCCTCATCATTGACAAGCACAGGCCCAGGGTGAACGACAGGTTGGCCAGGGAGAGGTTCTATATAGGGTTTAACTCGAGAGACATTGACGATGTGTCGAGCTTTCACGGATTTGGGGAAAAGTAATCCCATGCTATTGGTGTGTACCTCAATGATTTGGTAAGGACCGATCCAGTGTTCCGTTAACTTTCGTGATGGTCGCTCATCAAGAGCTAGATGTTCGGTGCTAAGCCAAACGAGATCTCCCTTTTTGTAGTCCAGCGCAGTCAATCGATGTTTGTCTGCCTGCAGTTTCATTTTTTCTCGTGTTCGTTGAAGTGTGTCTTTAGCCTTTTCTAGATTGGCTTTCAAATCATCGGCAAACTCTTTAGCGGCCGGAGCTTTTACTGATGTCGGTTCGAAACCGAGACATGGAGCGAATGTTTTGGTCAACTGGAAAGGGGTAAAGCCAGTTGCAGTCGAGCGAGTATTGTTGAAATTAAACTGGGTAATGGCAAGCCATTTGTTACAAACCTCTTCATTTTCGACTCTTCAAAGTCACGTGACCGGCTTAGTCAGTATCACGTGACCGCTTACATAAGTATTGTCTCTCATATTTCACCTGCTACTTTTCCAAGTCATGTGACCCGCTTAGTCATCATCATGTGACCTGTACCTTTATTATTATCATACCACTTTACACTTACCATATTAGCTAGCACTGCTTATCCAGACCAGCCCTAAGTTGGTCTGTGCACACATGTCATTAGTATAAATACTTGAATGCAGCAACCAAACAAGCCAGTCTTGTTCTGGTTGGATTCCCTCCATCCAACACAGTCCCCTCTCTATAGTTAAGTTCGAGTCAAGGTGCCATAGTCCATCAGGATTTAGGTTGCCTTCATAAGAACAAGACTATCCTTACTATCCCACCTCACTCGTCACCAGTACATCGTGACAAACACTTTGCCTCTAAACCGCTTCATCATTGTTGGATCCCAGACATAAGGGAGACCCCTCACATCAGAGGATAAAGAGAACCCTTGACTAGGTTATCGTCCAGGGGATTACGAACCCTTGATCTACAAATTGTATCACGGGACTGTACATCCCACAAACTCGTTCGCTTTGCGAAGGCTACGACCTCATTCGTGAAGGCAACCTCTATCCAAAAAGGACTATGGCACCTCGACAAGGGGACGAAGACTTAGGAGGGAAATGTATAGGTTAGAGGAAATCCAACCAGAACAAGACTAGCTTGTTCGGTTGTTGCATTCAAGTATTTATACTAATGACATGTGCGCACAGACCAACTTAGGGCTGGTCTGAATAAGCAGTGCTAGCTAATATGGTAAGTGTAAAGTGGTACGATAATAATAAAGGTACAGGTCACGTGATGATGACTAAACAAATCACGTGACTTGGAAAAGTAGCAAGTGAAATATATGAGACAGCACTTATGTAAGCGGTCACGTGATGTTGACTAAGCAGGTCACGTGACCTTGAAGAGTTGAAAATGAAGAGGTTTGTAACATTACCCCCCTGCTAGGCTTGAGATACCAGATCAAGCGGAGGTAGAACCGGAGGTGAAATTAATAATGGGGGTGGAAAATAAACTGTCAAATAAAGCGCGATTCATTTTTAGACGGCGAGAAGCCAAGGGTTTTCTTTTATGGAAGTTGTTTATGGCAGTCTGAGCCTTTTTCAAACCGGAGGCAGGTTCCCAAGTCCGATCGCTCTTGTCGTATCCTTTCCAATGTACTAGGTATTGGAAGCCACGGCCAATAGGTCTGGAGTCGACAATGTAATCAACTTCAAATTCCTCGGTGCCTTCATCATTGACAAGTACCGGTCTGGGTCGGACGACAGGTTGGCCGGATAAGGGTTCAATATAAGATTTAACTCGAGAGACATTGACGATGTGGTGAGCTTTTACGGATTTGGGGAAGAGTAATCCCACGCTATTGGTGTGTATTTCAATAATTTGATAAGGACCAATCCAGCGTTCCATTAATTTTTGTGCAGGATGTTCATCAAGAGCGAAGTGTTTGGTGCTCAACCAAACGAGATCTCTGATTTTGTATTCCAGTGCAGCCGATCTATGTTTGTCCGCTTGTAGTTTCATTCATTCGCGTGTTCGGTGAAGAGCGTCTTTAGCCTTTTCAAGATTGGCTTTCATGTCATTGGCAAACTCTTTAGCGGCCGGAGCTTGTACGGATGTCAGTTCAAAACCGAGATGGGGGGCAAATGTTTTTGTTAACTGGAAAGGTGTAAAACCAGTGGTGGACGAGCGGGTGTTATTGAAATTAAACTGAGCTATGGCAAGCCATTCGACCCATTGATCTTGTTTTTCTGCTGTGAAGAGACAGAGGTATTGATTAAGTTCGCAGTTAACATGTTCCGTTTGTCCATCGGTTTGGGGATGATATGCTGTGGACATCTTCTTTTCTATTTTTAGCAATTTGAGCAGATCTATCATCATTTGACTAGCAAATTGAGGTCCGCGGTCGGAAACAAGGGAATCAGGAAGTCCATGATGTTTCCATATGTAATCTCTATAGAGTTCAGCAGTTCCTTTCGACGTAATGGTTTTCATGGTTGGTATCAGAGCAACTTCTTTCGAGAAGCAATCTACCACTACTAACACGCTGTCAAAGCCATGGGAGGTGGGGAAGCCTGTTACGAAGTCTGCAGACACGTTTTTCCAGGGTCCTTCGGGTACTTCTAGGGGTTGCAATTTTCCGGCTGGCAGAAGGTTGGTAGGTTTCATTCGAGCACAGCGTTCACATGATTTACAATACTCCTGTATGTCCTTCTGGGCTCCTGGCCAAGAATAATATCGTTTGAGGAAGTCTTGTGTCTTTTCGGCACCTTTGTGTCTGAATATGGGATGATTGTGGAATTGCGTCATGACTTCTCTGCGGAGTTCTTTTGGTACCCAAAGTTTGTCGCTATAATAATATAATCCTTCACGGAGAATCGACCCATCTGGAGATGTGCATTCAGAGTGTGAAGATTTGATTTTATCGAACAAGGTAATCTCTTCTAGAGATCTGATTCAATTATCGGGGATGAACATCATTTGTTTGTTATCATTTTCGATGCCAATCATATGGTCTTCTCGTCTAGAGAGTACATTGGCTTTTCCCATGGAAGTTCCGGGTTTGTTAACGAGGGTGTAATCAAATCGTGAGAGGTATTGAGCCCATCGCGCCTGTCGTCGATTTAGATTTTGGCTTTTCATAAAATACTGGAGATTCTTATGGTCTGTCCAGATCTCAAAGTTGTGCCTCGCTCCTTCTAGATAATGTCTCCATTGCTCGAGTGCTAGTATGATTGCGAGCATTTCTTTATCAGCGATGGGGTAATTTCGCTGTTCGGGCGTCATGGAATGGGACATATAGGCTACTGGATGCCATTTGTCATCTTTTAGGGAGGAGAGTACAGCTCCTGTAGCGAAATCCGATGCATCACACTCAATGCGATAAGGGGTGGTATCATCAGGGTATGCTAAAACAGGGGCAGTGGTGAATCTATTTTTAAGTGTATCGAATGCATCTTGTTGAGCCTTTTCCCACTTCCAGGGTTGATCGTTCTTTGTTAAGTCGTGTAAGGGTCTCGCTTCGAGGCTATAGTTGGTGATGAAGCGGCGATAGAAATTTGCTAAACCGAGGAAACTTCTTATGGCTTTTACGTTTGTGGGGACCGGCCACTTAGCAATGCCATTGAGTTTTTCTTGATTCATTGAAATTCCATCGCAAGAGACATCCATGCCTAGCATGTCGACTTTTTGTACTCCAAAGAAGCACTTTTCAGGTTTCACGCACAAGTCATTCTTTCTAAGTCTTTCTAAGACCTTTTTGACCATTTCCTGATGGTGTTTCTTATCTCCATTTGTAAAGATCAATAGATCGTCGATATAAATAATGACTATGCCATCCATATCTGCAAAGATGTCGTTCATCATGTTCTGGAACGTGGCGGGAGAATTACACATCCCAAAGTACATCACAGTTGGTTTGTAGGTACCAAGATGACAGACAAAGGCTCCTTTCCATTCATTACCTTCTTTAATTCTCACATTGTTGTAACCCCAACGGAGATCCATTTTGGTGAAGATCTTGCTTCCTTTTAACTTATTGACAATCGAGCCAATGAGAGGGAGTGGATAATTGTTTTTGATCGTTCCCTCGTTTAGATATCTATAGTCCATAACCATTCGCTTTTTGCCATCTTTTTTAGGGATGAAGAATACTGGCGAGGTCTGAGGTGACTTCGAAGGTCGAATGTAACCTTTGTTCAATTGGTCTTCTATGAAGGCTTTGACTTCATCCTGTTCTACAGGATTGAGGGGAATTAATCTACCCTTTTTTTGGTTTGAAATCTGGTTTCAGATCTACAGCATGATTCCATATTTTCTTTTCGGGCAAGCGCTCGCTAGCCTTCTTCGAGAAGACGTCAAGATATTCATGATATACCTTGGGTACCAGTTTGAAGGCTTCTTCAGGTTCAATACCATCAGAAGGTTCTTTTCCCAAGCTTTGAATTCGATAAGAGTAGTCGATCTCAGACTCATCTAAGCGAGAATGATAGATGGTGTTCAATGCTTGACAGGACGTGGGACATTGATTTAGCTTGATGATCTCTTTCACCCAATCAATCATAGGATTATGTTCGCGTAGCCAGGTGTATCCCAGGATCATCTGATTACGTCCCAGGTTGGTCACATCGGCGGTGATTTTCTCGCAATGTCCTTGAAAATTTATGACAAGATCGGTGGTATAGGCGATACCTCCTGCCGAGTTGATTGTTCCATCTACGTTGTAAACCAGTATGACTAGTTCAAGGGGTTTCAAGGGGATTCTTTGGGCTTTGGCCCATTCGGTATCTATGAAGATGCTGTTGGCTCCACTGTCGAGAAGTGCGGCTACGGATATGTTTTTGTTTTTGGTAATTATGTCTATTTTTAGGATTAATTCTCTAAGTGGGCGCATAGTGCGGACTTTTCGCTCAGTCGGGATCTGAGAGAGAGAATTTATTTTTTCTTTATAAGCCAAATTAAGCCTCCCTTCCCAGGGAGCACACTCTTTCGAGATCGTGGCTTTGGTTGTGTCATCTGGTAGAATACTACTTCGAGAGGACAAGGAATTAAGAGAAACTTCATTATCTAATACACTAAAATGATTTAAGGAAGAAATATC